>JAYXIM010035225.1:0-12292 GCA_037575425.1 Anastrepha fraterculus | reverse complement strand
CGTTTAACTTGGATCCTCATTGAGCAATGCCTGCAATTCAGCGTCTTCGAAGGTTTTTGGCCTTCCTTCACACGGACAGCGGACGGTCGTCAACATTAAAATCACCGTCTTTGAAGTAACGGAACCAATCTCGGCACGTTGTTTCACTTAAAAAAGCATCTCCATACACTTTTTGTAGCTCTCGATACGCTTCAGTCGCCTTTTTTTCGAATGAGAGAGCAAAATCAGCACTTCCCGCAAATGACGATTATTCCGCACGAAATCAGACATTTTCACAAAACCAAAAGTATATGACACCAAAACAAAATCACTAATGTGTCGAAGCAGTTTGTTTACCATATGTCTAACCAATCTTATGACGTTTAGGTTATGTTAGAATCGACTAGCACACACTGCTGGCGGCATCTATTGACAAACAGCGAGAACATAGTTGCGCACCTAATATTATAAATTATAATATCCATCGAGACCTAAAAGTAAAAACTATCCATGAAGAAATACGTAACAACTGCTTAAAACAGAGAACTTATGGCAAGACTAAGCACATAAAGGGTGATTTTTTAAGAGCTATAGGAGTTTTTCAAAAAAACACATGTAAAATTCAGCAAAATGCATGAAATTTTTATTTAAATTTATAGTACAGTCCATATAATTTAATGTTTGAAGATTATTCCATGCAAATGTTGACCGCGACTGCACTTCAAATGGTCCATCCGCTTAGTCCAATTTTGGCACACTCTTTCCAATGTTTCGGCCGGTATCTCACATATAAATGCTTTAATGTTGTCTTCTTTTTGTCTGTTTTTTTATATTATTTTTTGCAAGCGATATCTCATGTAAATTCAAAGGCTGTTTTGAATTTCTTTTGAAGAAATAAAAAACTGCTGGACTGATTGGCTGACTATATAGAGGACTCTGGAGATGGTTTCATCGCAAAACGAGAGGATTGGGGTTCCCTTGAGCACCCATGGTATACTCTTGAAAAGATGGGCCGCGCGTCAATTCAGCGAGCGCTGAGCTAATGCGCAAACGCGCAAAGTCATGAAATGCTTCCGGCTACGAGTAGAGCGGGGGCGCTCGAGGGATCTCTCGAGGCTAATGAAGCTGCAACTCTCGAACTTGGTTGGTATTCTTACCGGACATTGCCCATTGGGTGTGTGGTGAGACTTGCAGAAGCTGTCTAAAGGATGAGGTGGAATTATCTCAGCATCTTCTTGTCAGCCACCCTGATCTCGCTGGGCAAAGATTTAGATATTAGAGCGCTCACTATTCTGTTACTCTCGCGGATATTTTGGGTATCTTAATATCACACACCTGGCGAAATTCATCAATAACTTGAAGCAGTTAAGGGGTAACACCACTGTACACGCGTAAAATAAACACGATTTTTAAAGAATTTTTTTGTATAGAAGGAAAGGGAAAACAATCACTCTGATTTGGGAAGTTATTACTTATATACTAAAATACAAAACTACAAAGTTTGATCGAAATATTTTACAAAATGGCGGCATTGGAGACATTTTTGTAATGGGGTGCAAATTTTAATCTGGAACAAAGAAACATTTTTTTTTCTTAATCTAGATAAGAATAGCTAGAGAAACACGTAGGAGATTTAAAAAATATTTATTTTTGTGGAATTAGCAAGCATTTGAAGGAAAAAACTCTATTTTGGACTAAAAAAACGGCACTTAAATAATTATAACAATCGTTTAAATTAATCTATCGAAAATCCCATACGCTCTTCTCTTAAGAAGGTTATTATACAGACGTAGTGAAAAACCTGATTAAAAATATTTAAAATTGTTTGAGTTATGCTGCGTGCCAATTTCAGAAAAGGTGTTTTGAGAAAAACGCGTTTAAAGTTTGGAAATTTGGAGAAGTCGTTAGGTAGCAGTCACTAACGCTTGGTTAAAAGCTTAAAATATTTATGAAATAAACTTCGGTAACGTATAAAACTTTTTGTTCTGTATTTTAAAAGGTTCAAAGAATTTTTTAAGCTTATAAAAAAAAATCAATTTTTTGAAATTTCTACAGTGGTGTTACCCCTTAATACAAATGTAATTAGCCACTGCTGATGGTCATCAAATCCAAAGCCTTTTCTTCCTTATTCCGCCCCTTCCTTTTTCTACACCCTTCTTTAACCCCCTTCCCCCTTGCTTGGTGTCACAACGTACGAATTTTGAGTATTTGTCCAAGTGCGCCCCCTCGCATGGGCAGCCATTTATAACTAGTCAATTCGAATGCTAATTAATAGTTGTTATCATTATTATTATTTATAGGGGATATTTACAATATAACTTGAATTTAATTACCACACTGGGACTAATTAAAAGTTGAATACTTCCGTTGGCATTCCCAAAAATACAGCTACACAACAGCGAGAGAATACTGCCGTTCGTCTTAAGACTAATAAAATCACTGCTCGCATTCCCCTCTCCACAGCTGACAATGGTTGCAGATAGCGAACTTACGTCTTGCGCTACTTCTCTTCTGTGAACGTTGAAGCACATTCCTCTCCATTTCTCAACTTCTATACTATGCCCGTTTCGTAGAGCTGCAATTTAAATAATATTTGAAAAATTTTACTATTGTAAATATAAGTTTTGTCAGTGTTTGGCTTATTTTATACCTCCTCTGAAGGAATTTTGTTGAGATCCTTAGTAGTGTGCTTTTATTTGACACTATTTCTGACGTTGAGTGCCTATTCAAAATGTAATAATGCACATCAGTGAATTACGCTCGTATAGGGTTTGGAGTGCCTAAACTTCCTACCATTTGTCACATGCACACCTAAACTTGGAACCATTCTTTTGGCATTAATTCTCCTGCCACATTATCAACGCAATCTGTCGACCTCAGCTAACAAACGCATTGTATCCACTTGTAAAATTTCAACACAATTTATTTATCCCATAATTTGGTTGCTCATACGACGGCGCATACCCACCCAGACGCTTGTCCGCCTATAAATATTTATGCAGCATAAAACATATGAAACTGGCAGCCAGTGAAACATACACACCCTACCTACCTACGTTTCTTTTCTCCATTGTGGATAGGGAATTGTAAAATAAATTTCCTTCTATTCCCGCTAGAGCATGGCCACGTCCACACACACACACACACACATACAAATACGCACTGTAATTTAAATGTGTACTTTGGACTACTCCCCGAGCCCAGTTCGCCGTCAGGCGTAGGTGGTGGTACAATTGAAATCCCTTTTTAATGAAAAAAAAAATGTGTATACACACTTTTCATGTGTGCGCATATGTATTGGTATGGGCAACCGTATGTGTGAATTACCATTCCATGTCTTTTCATGTGTGGTTTTATGAAAAAATGTCGCCTTTATAGGTGCTTATGCACACGTATCCAAACGTGTGTGGCATGTATGTAGGGTGTATATATGTATATATGGCTTGAAGCACATACTTGGTGGCATCTGTTCCGGTCACATGCCGACTACTTCTGTATAAGGAATTCAAATTTTACAATATGCGTGAATATTTGCTGTGCTGGTTGGATGCTTTAGCTATGCTAAGCATTCCATTCACTTGTGCATGCTCTTGTGTGCGTACATATTTTCATTGTGGGTGTATACTCCTTGTTATATACTTCTACACCTTTCATTTCTTTGGCGTACATAAGTGCAAAAGTACAAAGTACAAACAAAAGAGCACATTCAACTTGCAACTTTTTTTTTTATATTCATCCTTTACTTATTTTATTCTTCTAAATGGGCTAACATTTAATTTACGGAATAAATTCTACTCCCTTCCTCTTTCAAGCGTACGCATAGTTACATACAAATATGATGATGCATGACAGCTCAAGATGCGCTACTTTGTATAGGCGTTGAAATATGCACCTTGTAGGAATACTCCTTGGCTTAGTTGAAATGCACTTGTTCACACCATTTGACTGGCCAAGTCGGCAACTGCAGCTTTTCGCATCATTTGTTCGTATCTCAACAACGCCGCCAAGTGCTTTTGTCAGCTGGATAAAAGAAATCTCATCCAGTTGGTTGAGCCAATTCGCACGTGCTCACTGCAGTAATTACTTAAAGAAAAAGTTCATATTGGCTTGCACACATAATAAGCAAGTGATGGAGTGATGATTTTATAAATCCAACTAAACTAAGCAATTAGCAACACTTCACGAGTGGATATAAGAAATTTATTATGGAAATAATCACGTTTTCATCAGCACAACTCCTTCCAGGAGCTGTGAAATTTTTCTGAAATATTGTGTATAAGGTGTCTTCAGCAAATTTTGGATTTTGAAATTTCAATGGATACAAATATTTTACTTTTTTTGTAAACATAAAATTCGATTTAGCCGATGCCTCGAACAAAAACTAATATATTTCAATCAAACTCGGTACGTAATACGCTTTACCCAAGCTGAGTTGGAATTGAAAATGAACGTAATTGGTCGATAACCACGGCCACCTTCGCCTTAATAAGCCGTCCTCTGCACGGAACCATGCCCCGCATAGGCGGTGTTCGACTGTCTCTTTCTTTTCTGACTATGCTGACAGCTTCTACAGTAGTCATAGGATGGTGCCCCTAATCTACTATTCATGACATAATAGCCTGATGCTAACATGGGTTCCGAGACACGTGGGTATCGCGGGTAACGAGACCTCTGACTCCTTAGCTAAGATGGGCTCTGAGGCCAACTTCTTTGGGCCAGAGCCCGTTTTGCCACTCCCTTCTGCGGCCATCACGGCCACGGTTAGCAAATGGGTAACTACCACCCACAAGCGAGCTTGGCAGGCTGAGAGAGGCTGCAGATGGACAAAACTGATGTTACCTGTCATGTCCGATCGACTGTCGCAAACCCTTCTGTCATTAGGCAGAGGGGAGTGTAGACGGCTGGTTGGACTGATGACGGGCCAAATCACTACCATTATACAGTGCTCAGTGCTTTCTACGATTCTTAAATCTCTTCTTTTTATTTTATTGCGACCCATGTTCTATTCGAAACACGTGATGTGCGATAGAAATTCACGTCGGTAGAAAAATAAAAAGGAACCTCTTGGGAGAGGTATTTGTGAACATAGGCGCGTTTTCATTATATTTATTCAGTTCAATCACCTTAAAGAATACATAATTTTGTATTTCAAAACTACACACAGTTGAATAAGATTAATAAATTAAGGCCCCGCTGGTGAGGTAAACCTAAAGATAGCCTGCAGGCGATTTCTTTTATGATATTATATGACATTAGCACCTTCAAAGTATTCCCCACAAAACAGAAAAATAGTCATAGGGAGCCATATCAGGTTAATTCGATGGCTGTTGGTATTGGTAGTCATTCCATTCTTGATCAAAATTTCACGGAGAATGATGCCACTTTGCGACATTGTGTTATCGTGGTGCGAAATCCACGAGTACTTTTGCCTATTTTGACTGAAAACGACGTCGTTTCTTTGGTCTTGATTAACTGAAAGCTCTCCCCTCAATCACTTTATGTCTGGATTACGCGTCGTACTCAGAAACTCTCGCCTTGGCTCCTGTAATGATGTGCTTGTGCGTTTAATGAATGTTGGAACAGATTCAGCTTTGAAAATCAAGCAATTGCCGATATCAATGGGATGCCTTTTTTTGCACGATATACAGGTAATTTGGAACCAACTTTGCAGCAATCAACCAACACGACGCAAACCTACATCATTAACTAAGAGTTTTTCAATAACAGGTATTAATGATGAATCGATTGCGCTACCAAGAGATGATTAACGATTTTTTATGGCCGGAATTGCATGGTATTGATCTGGATAACGTTTATTTTCAACAAGACGGCGTTACGTGCCACACAAGCAACGAAACCATTGAGCTTTTACGGGAAAAGTTTCCGGACCGTGTTATCTCTCGAAGAAGTGATCACAATTGGCCACCGAGATCTTGTGATTTAACACCTTGTGACTTTTTTCTTTGGGGCCACGTGAAAGAGCAATGGTCCACGCGAACAGCCCAGGGTCGATTCAAGACCTCGAAGATGGAATTCGTGAGGCTATCGAGGACATAGGGCAGCCACTTTGCAATTCGGTTATGGAAAATTTCATGAAAAGGATATTGTCCTGTAAGCGTGGTCGTGGTGGTCACTTGCCTGGTATTATTTACCACTATTAACGGCATACCTTCCTCTTTATAATGAAATAAACATCCGATCACTTATATTAAAAATAGCATTTTTCTTTGAATATCTAAATAACACCTCTTATTGGAAAACTCTTTAAATATACTACTGAGGGCAAAAAGTAAGATTAATTTATTTGTCAAACTTCGCGGGATTAAAATTTCGCTCTAGTTATTTTTTTCATGAGTTGGCGGCACTGTTAATAACATCTGGGCCAACTTTCATGTGAATGTCATTATCAGTAATATATTTACGTTGCAGAAGGCATTTGGAGAATCGACCATGTCGCAGAAAAATGTTTATAAGTGGTACAAATACTTCAAAGAGGGAACATATTGATAACTTGGAGCGCTCCGGACGTCAACAGATGACCAACACGTCAATAAAGTGAAGGAGTTAGTGCCCAAAAACCGTCGGTTGACTGTTAAGACCTTACTGATATGATCGGAATATCAGAAGGATCTGTGAAAACCATTTTGAAAGACCATTTTGGTCTACGAAAAGTCAAATCTCGTTTGGTACCGAAAACTCTCAATTTCTTGGAAATAAGTCGTCGCGTTGATGTGTGTGAAACAATGCTTTCAGACTATCAGGACAAGCTCAAATGCATCATTACGGGAGATGAGACTTGGATTTATGCTTACAACCCTGAAACAACCGACCAACCAAGCGAATATCGTGCTAAAGGCGAGGCCAGACCGAAAAGAACAGGTCAAAGTCTTTCAAAAATAAAGGTCATGATGACAGTTTTTTTCGATTTTCGTGGTGTGGTGCACTATGAATTCCTTCCACCTGGCCAAACTGTTAATAAGGAATATTATTTGAGCGTTATGCGTCGTTTACGTGAAGCAATTCGTCTAAAAAGACCAGAATTATGGGCCAACAGCTCTTGGTTTTTGCATCACGATAATGCACCGTCTCACACTGCACTCGTTCTTCGTGACCATTTCGCCAAAAACTCCACGCAAATCGTTCCGCAACCACCGCATTCGCCTGATTTGGCTCCGTGTGACTTCTGGGTATTCCCAAAACTCAAGAGACCACTCCGGGGAACGCGTTTCGAGTCGATTGAGGAGATAAAAGCTGAATCGAAGAAGGTGCTGATGGCTATACCGGAAATGGACTATTTGGCATGTTTCGGGGATTGGAAAAATCGTTGGCATAAGTGTATTTCATCGAGAGGGGATGAAATTATCTTACAAGAATAAATAAAGATTTTTCATTTTACAACCAAATTCACCTTACTTTTTGCCCACGTTTACTATTTATGATGTGTGGCTTCATGTTGTTCTACAAATGGAGGGACCTACAGTTCTATGCCGCCTACAAGCAGCAGATATTTTTTAATGAAGAGCTTTTTCATGGCAGAAATACACTGGAAGGTTTGCCATTACCTGCTGAGGCACCGCAGCTATTAGAAAAAACTTTTCCTATCATTTGGTGTTACATGCACGGAGATTCAAACACAAGCACTACTGCTTGGTAGCCACACACCAACGCATTCAGCTGCTGCAACCACCACGTAAATATTTACAAATATTAAATTCAACTGCCTCACATACAAAACGAGGCCTTACACATTCAGTTTACTGAGCAATAAATTTGGTATTTTATAAGCACTTAATCTAATCGACGTATAAAGCAAACAGGGGTTGGCGCAGATAGGCTCTGGGCGGGCATTTGTCGGCAAAGAAAGCGAATAATGGCTTGAGGTATGGTTATCTTTTGCCAGCCGGTCTAAAAAGAAGCAGCCCCAAGGAAGCAATTTACACACACAAAAGGATTCAATAACAACATTTTTTACTTATTCAACCACCAAATACTCAATTTCCTGTGATTTAATTTAAAAGTATTTTTACAATACCCTTCTAACGACGCATAAAGGCAACTGGAAAACGAATTTCTCTTGTATTATCCTCGACGAAGTTTTCTCGCTTTCGCTAACATTTACTACATATAAATACATCATAAAAGCTAACTAGTCTGGCTGTCCATTTATCCTTTTATTTTCGTCTGTTTTCCTTTTTTGGCGAAAACGGAAGCATTTTTCAGCACTTTAAATAATTACAAAAATAAAAAAGAGGCATGCAAATCCAGCCGGATAATAAAACGCATTTACATGAATAATAGCCAGAAAAAACCAAACAAAGTTTACACAGAAAAGAATGCTGCGTTGCCGCTAAACAATAAATCTAGGAAAACCAACAATGATAAAGAACAAAAACAACATTAATAACAATGAAAGCTGCAACGTCAGCAGTGATTTTTTATTAAAAACAACAAGCAAATTACAAAAACACAATAAACAAGTAAGGAAGTGCTAAATTCGGTCCGGAATGAACATTTTATACCCGTCTAAATTTTAGTAAAATTTTATTCGGGCTGAATGTTAATTTTCTTTAATCCCAAACAAACTCATAAGCAATGAGGCACATAAACAATCAATAATACAGGGTGCATAAGGTTACTAATGACATGCATTTATGTGGTTATAACTTCCCGAAACCGTTACTTCTTTTCACTTTTTTTCAGATAAGACATGGAGGACTACAACTTAACTCAAGAAATGAAGAGACATGCAGTTACCGTCGTCATCGATCTCGAAAACTCTAATTTTCCTAAGTGCACCCGTTCATAAGATTCGCTGTGAATTGGAAGTATCAGGCGGCATTGTAGAATCTGATGAAAAACGAAAAAAAAACATGAGGAACGTTCTGGCACTGCCCGATCTGCGGAATTTTTTCCACAAGTGCAAGCGATCATTGACGAGAACCCTTCAAAATCAGCGAGGGCCTTTGCGTGGGAGTTTAATGTTTCTGAGGGTCTTATCTGTTGAGTTGTTCAAGAAGATCTACGGTATAAATCTTACGTTATTTACAGAGAACAGTTTATGCCGGGGCAAACACGAGAACAGCGAGTTATCTGCTGAAAACGCCTTCTAAACAAATGTAAATGTAAGTTGAAGCGCCTGAGATATTATTGTTTTTGTTTTTCTGACGAAAAAATTGTTGGCCAAGACTAAGAGGAAGAACCGGAGAGACAAATGGCTATGCTCCTACCCTATAGAGGTTACTGTTGCCATGCACACAAAGTTTCCAGCCAGTGTTATGAGTTTAGGTGTTCTGAGCAACAAAGCACAAGTCATGCAACCACACTTTTCAAAGACTTAAGGATTTCGAGTGCATTCTGCTGCATATACCGAGGTTCTAGAGACAGTAGGGAAACCCTGAATAGAAAGACAGCCCATATATCTTTCACACATACATTTTTCATACTAATTCACACAAGCCAAGGCGACACTAGATTGGATTGGACTGAGAGTTTCCATGACCACATAAACCCGAACTTAGGTCCACCTAACTCTCCACGCCTTAGCCCCCTAGATTACTAGGTATAAGGCGTAGTTGAGCGTGAAACCAATCAAGCATATTTATAACACATTTTCTTTTCTGAAGGCTGCAATTAATACTGTCACGGTCAATATGCATTAGGAACATTTGATGAGAGCAAGCAATCGTTTTCGGGCCCGGATCGAGGAGATTAATGTGGCTAACGAAATTTTTATTTTTTATTTATTTATTGAATATTTGTATATAAGTAGATATGTAATAAGTAAAAGTTGTGTAAAAAATTTGTAAAGTGTCACTAAATTTTGTTCAAAACAAAAGCTTATTAGTTTTCCTTTCTCATGTTGCCCTCAAATACCGTACGCATCCTGTATTCATATTTGATCTAAATGAGGTGCGAAGCAAATGTGTATCGAACCAAATGTGTGCCGAGTTTGGGCGAGTTTTAGTAAATCGTGGCGTGGCACCACCAATTTTTTTTTTTTAATTTCTATTTTTCGTATTTCTGTTTAGAATTCATCATTTGTGCCAAGTTTCAGTAATTTTTTCTATTTCCATTTCGAAAATTTCCGTTACGAGTCAGGTGAGCGTGGTTATTAGCCGATTTCGCGCGTTTCCAATACCAAACTACATCGGAAAAAGTGTAAATTTTCTCGTCATATGTGCGAAGTTTCCATAAAAAAAAATATTAATTTTTCCTCGGGCAAAGCTAAATCGACTGCACTCACCATTCTGAGCATTTTGATTATAAATGCCTGTATGCTAGCTGCTGCAGTGCACGCGGGTATATGAACACAAAATAAACGAAACGGAACACAAGCAAGTCCAACGCCGCTGCATTACACCAGCAGCCAAAACAAAAACCACAGCAAAGTAGCAAGAATAGCAAAAAACAAACCCCAGCTAAATCAACGTTGCCACAAAACTACTGAAATAAAACAAAAAAAAAATTGTTATTGCACTACCTGTGTCTGGCTATGTTGGTTGGTGTCTATGTATGTGGTTTTATTAAAAAACATATATTTTTAAAGATATAAAGATATGCATGTGTGTATATGTTGTTGAGCACATAAGTAAGGCAACTCCCGTGTGCCGCCGACACAATTCAACCTGTCGCTGGGCATAACTTCCGCGAACTGTTGTCGCCATTTATAAATAGAGCAAAACGTGCAATGATGCCAGGTGCTGCTGCTGCTGCTGCTGCTGTTGCCACCGGTGTGGCACCGTCAACAACCGCAATAGCAGTTGACTGCAATTTTCAGACATGTGGCGACGTTTTACAGATATTCGCGGTTGACTCATTGCTTTGTCATTTGACTGCACTCGACTCAGCAGCCGGAACGGAAGGCAAAGGCACATTCATGGCCCAGAAAAGTCCGCATTCTCAAACACTTGCATCAAAGTAGAATGGAAAGCATTATGTTTGCTACTTTGAAGAAAACGAAAAATGTAAGCAATATTTCATGCTGTTTAAAACTGCCGAGACCGCATGATAAATTACTTTCTTAATGATATTAAGCTTTTCTGCCGAACTCCCATTTTTTTGTATTGATTGATGTGCTAATGGCGTAAGAGACTTTTAAGAGTTCGATAAATACTTCAATAATACTTTTAGGAAATTTTAGCAGCTAAAAATTAGATAAAAACATTCTACCCCCTACATAGCATCTGTTGAAAGGCGGTGATTTCAGCCTTTGCGTTTACGATTGCATCAACCAGCCGGGCGGAGGTAACTTTCCCTTTAAGGAACAGGACATTACAGATTCATACCTTCAAATCATTGTCCTTAAATCGTTTGCCATTAGGTCAAATTAGGTTAGGTTAGTTTGGCTGAAAGCCATCACATAGACCTATTGGTCCTTAGTGGTAGCAGGTAGAGCTTGAACCTTACACTTCCTTGTAGTAGGCTTCTTGTAATAAACCTGTGTCTTTTGTGAATCAAAGTAAGCTAAGAAGCTCTAACCCCGAAAGACATTCTAACCTCTCATACTGTAGAGCTCCTAAACATTTCATTTGGGTTCTAGCTAATGCAGGGCAAGACCATAGAAGGTCTTCAAGGTTTTCAACCGTTTGCCGTAGTAGTCTTCAAAACAGGGAGCTATCATCCGAGACATTGTTTCTCTGCTCATGGTACTTCTTTTTTATGTGCCGGGTCCCAAACCCAATACACAACCAGAGGTCTTGAGCTATTTCACCTTCTCACTTTTACTCGCACTCTGACGGATATTCGGAAGCTACCCAGAGGATACATTGGTGAAGCTCAAAAGTTGTGAGCTGTTTTAAGCGTATAGAGAAGGAATTATACCATCTCGAAAGAACCTGTTTCAATCACGACTAAAAAAAATTAAAAATCGCAAGTCTCCAGAAATGGATGGAATCCTCAACAAAATGATAAATTATGGTGACGAAGCTTTTTCAGATGAATGACCCAATTTTTTTGAAAAGATTCTCGATACGAGTAAGGTTCGATTAAAATGAAAAAAGGATCACAATACCCATCTTTAAAAAGGTGACAAAAGGGCCCATAGTAATTATCGGGGTATAACATTACTTAGCTCTATGTAAAAGCTGTTAACAAAAATTCTCGCTCGAGGTGCTATTCACTGCGCGGGAATAAATGAGGAACAACAAAGCTTCAGGAAAATCCGATCGCCAACTGATGCAATATTTATATTAAGACAAATTATCGAAAAATCCATTGAATTTAACTGCCCTATTTACCTCTGCTTTGTAGATCTTACAAAGGCATTTGGCATAGAACTCCTTAGAGATGTTATAGACGTACTTACGCAAAACTT
>JAYXIM010035220.1:0-21123 GCA_037575425.1 Anastrepha fraterculus | reverse complement strand
GCAAGTGCAGGAAGCGCGGCACAGCAGGAGGTGGGTTATGTGTGCGCGCATTTCCGCAGCATTTGAGTGCAAAAGTACGAATATATACTAAAATTCGTGTGTATATGTAAGTAGGTACATGAGCATAGTGGCAGGCTGTCAGCAATAGGAAACACTGCGGCTTTTACAATGACGCCGCCAAACTGGCAGTGACGCCATTAAAGAAACGCCGTTCAAGGGTGAAGTGGTAGTGGAAATTTACGCTGCAGCAAGTTGATAATTTAGTAACAAAAAAGAGAAAGAAAAAAAATAATAATAAATCCATGACGGCTACAGTTGCCAGATAAAAGGAGCATGAATTGTGTACACCTGTGTTCACAATAATAACAGCACGACGCATTGCAATGTTTTACTGTATATTTATTTTATGTAAAATTTGTTTTTTTAATATAATTTACTCTACAAGAAAGCCAAAGACTCAAACTTGGATATAGAATAGAATAGAATAGAATAGAATAGAATAGAATAGAATAGAATAGAATAGAATAGAATAGAATAGAATAGAATAGAATAGAATAGAATAGAATAGAATAGAATAGAATAGAATAGAATAGAATAGAATAGAATAGAATAGAATAGAATAGAATAGAATAGAATAGAATAGAATAGAATAGAATAGAATAGAATAGAATAGAATAGAATAGAATAGAATAGAATAGAATAGAATAGAATAGAATAGAATAGAATAGAATAGAATAGAATAGAATAGAATAGAATAGAATAGAATAGAATAGAATAGAATAGAATAGAATAGAATAGAATAGAATAGAATAGAATAGAATAGAATAGAATAGAATAGAATAGAATAGAATAGAATAGAATAGAATAGAATAGAATAGAATAGAATAGAATAGAATAGAATAAAATAGGACACCATTTTTTTTTCAACATGGCCCCCTTTTAGAAAGATACACTCCTCCCAACACTCTGGCCATTTTTTAACTCCTTCAAAAAATAGCATTTGTCGAACTCTCCAAAATGCGCCTCTGTCTCGGCGATGACTTCCTCGTTTGAAATATATTTTTTCCCGCTCGCCATTTTTTCCCGCTCGCCATTTTTTCACGTTAGGAAAAAATCGCAGAGAGCCAGATCGCGTGAATACGCACACCCGCACACCCCGCGACAGCAATTCATAACGCAATTCACGCAGTTTGGCGGCGATAACTCCGGATGAATATGCTGGTGCGTTATCGTGGTGAAAACCACCTTTTTTTTCGCCAACGGCGTGCCTCATTCAATTTTTTGTGAATGCGATCCAATAACTCACTGTACATAGTAGTCTCCCGTGATCGTTCTTCCTTTTTCTAAAAAAATCGTAAGAATAACGCCGTTCGCAACCCAAAACAATCATGGACAGTATCTTTCCGGCCGATGGGACTATATTCTTTTCTTTGGAGCAGATATGCCGGGAGTAATCCATTGTTTTGATTGTTGCTTAGTTTCTGGTGTGTAATGATAGATCCAGGTTTCATCAACACTGACAACTCCACACAAAAATTCATTCGGATCTCGCCTAAATTGCTTCGAAGTTATAAGCCGCGTCCGCTGGTTGTTCACCGTGAGCAATCGCGACACCCATTGGGCCTACAATATTTTCATCGCTAACTTATCATGTAAAATATTAATTGCCGTTCCAGTCGACACACCTGTGGCCTCTGTTCCTTCGCGGACTTTCGTTCGTTGATCAGCGCGAATCTTGTGGTGGACTTTTAGAATGGTGTCCTCGATAATTATGTCTGCAGGGAGTCCCGATCGCTCCTCATCAAAAACGGATAGTCGTCCACCTTAAAATTCTTTAAATCAATATCTAACTGTGATCATAGATTGCGAAGTGTCCTCATAGACAGCACCCCACTGCGCTTTCATCTCCTTGCATTTGTTCCCATAAAAAAAAGGTGAATTACCGAACGATACTGCTCTTTTAGATATCTTAGCGAAAATCGCGAAACACGCCTTACTCAAATAACTAACCTATCAATTAGTCTGAAGTTTGTTTTGCCATAGTTTGATAGATGGCATCAGTCGATGCTAATACCAACTTCCCTCAGGAACGCCACCTGTCATCAAGCACGGGTACTTATTAAACCGCCGTCGTATACGGCGATATATTTTTACTATATCACGCAAATTCATTTAGAAATGTTTTTCTGTACTTCAAAACACCAGTTATGTGAGAAACTAGCTTTCACCAGACTTTCTTTTCAACACATTAACTGCACCAAAATATGTTAAAGTTGATTTTTTGAAATTTGCAACTCCATCTTGCTATAAATATTTTGTATCTACCAATTTTACGATTGAAGTAAATTTTTCTTATGTTGAAATTTTATTGCTGTTATTTTTTTGACCATTCTATCTATCTTTTCCATCCTCATTCTATCTCTAATGTTATTATTCCTCATCATTATAAGCGTTTATTGTTTCCCTTTCCAAACATTTGAGCTTAGATCCCTATAATCTCATCTTAAATTGAATTCCGTTCCTATTTTATTAAGTGATTAAGCTCAAAATATGAGTCCGCTTTCTATATTCGTTTCCATATTCGCATCCCGGCAGCCTTATATTTTTTTAAAGTTGGCTGCAGCTTATCTACGTCTTCATATAGAGAGTAACCACATATTTCAGCGGCTTAACATTGTGTGGCACGGCATATGGCTTGAAACATTTGCCAGTTTGAGTTGAGTTTTATATCTTTTTAGAAAAGAAGTTTGTCCAAGCTGAATTTATACTAATTTTTGCGGAAGTGTTACGCTTTATAGGGTTTTTTTAAAGCTCATTTTAGGGTCAGTACTAAATACGCTCGGAGGTTTGCCATTGCCTGCCGAGAAGCGACCGCTATCGGAAAAAGCTTTTTCTATCAATTGGTGCTTTGTGCCGGAGCTTCGAACCTGTGCATTTCCGAATGGTAATCACGCACCAATCCATTAGGCTACGGCAGCCGAGTTTTGTAACCCATTCATTTTTAATAATTTTTTTCTCTTCACGGTGCACACTGGGCCAGAAGACCCGAGTGAGTGGCCAAAACTCTTTTTTCTTAGGAAAAGGCCATAAAACCGATTAAAACCACGTTTATTATAGTTTTTTAACTCTATGAATGCGAATCTGAAGTCAAAATTAAAAAATTCAAAATGGCGGATCCAAAATGGCGGACATGAATTTTAAAAAATCCGTATTTTTGCTTCAAACTCAGAATCTAGGGGTTTAGAACAAAGAAAATACGTCTAGAATTAGCTGTACTCCTACACCCAGGATACACCGCGAGGAGAATTCTAGTACGATTTAGTATCCCAATTTTTTTTTTGTAATTTTTGTAATTTTTAATTTTTTTTTTTTGTAATTTTTGTAATTTTTAATTTTTTTTTGTAATTTTTAATTTTTTTTGTTGTAATTTTTGTAATTTTTAATTTTTTTTAATTTGACTTAATTTTTGAATCTGCATTTAAGCTCAATTTATTCAGAATCAGAAGTTTCTTCTTCTGATAGTTCAAGTTCATCTAGAAGTTTGTGAACGTCATTAGACGCAATCATTTCATGATCGCGTTCGGCCTCTGTTTCATCTTCCGATTCATATTCGTCTTCATTTGCACTGGCACTGCTATGATCATTTTCCATATTTTGAGTATCTAACAAAAGTAACTGTTTAACTTCTGCTGAAAGTGGTAAACGTCTTCTGTTATTAGCTCTAGACAACCTGTTCATACTAGACAGTAATGGATCAGAAGTATCTAGTAATCGATTAAAGAGATCCTCTCAGTTTGTTTTCCTATCACATTGTCTACTGTGCCTGAGTCTGAAGTTTCTGTAATCTTTGTTTCTCGATTCAGATGCCTCTTCTCCATATACACCAACTGGTAAAGTACAATGTCTTATTATTTCTCCAGCATGAATCAAGATTTTATGAAGAGTTGCTGGCATTGGATACCAAGGATACAAGGTAACATACAAGCTTGCAGTGGTTAAGCAGAATTCTTCAAATTTTTCTGTGTTGATTGGTAGCTGACAAGAAAGGCAAACTAAAATAATTTTCAAATTATTTACTAACTGGCAATCAATATTTAAGCATTCAGCAAAAATCTCTCCATTTTGAAATGCCTTACGTGCGGAATTTCCGTCGTTAGTTGTACCAAAACCACCTGCTTTTGGTATATCAACTAATAGTCCCAACTTTTCACGTAGAATTTTTTGAATTTCAGCTTTCCGATCTGCAACAAGTTTTTTATCCTGAGGCGTACTTACCCTCCATTTCTTAATATTAATTCTGTAAGCTATATGCAAACAACATTCATAAAATCGAATCCACGCATGTAATGGGCTAATACCATATTGAGATTTCTCTCACACTAATATCGATATTTCAGACATGTTTATGAAAAGGCGCAAAAAGGCGCATATATACCTTATTTAATACTTCTTTACGAACAATTTGGCATAAAATTTAACTCATTTGATAGGGGAACTTCGGGGAACTTTGTTTTCAAAGTAAGTCATGTATGAATAAAAAACAGATTTTGTTGATTAAATGTTAAAAAAAAAAACTTATTCAACATAAATACACATGGTTTCAATTATAAATTATTTTTTGATATCCATAAAGAAAAGTTATGGACGATAATAACATCTTGAGTAGTATTTTTCACAACAACTTATTGATAAACATTGTTTGAAAGTGTTAAAAATCGAACTAAAACTTTGACTTTGAACTGTTACATAAAAAAAACTAATTGATAAAAACTAATGAAACTTCATAATTTGGTGTAAAAAATTACTCAAAATAAGATGATGTTATAAATTTCCTGTTTAAATTAAGTCGAAAATTTTTATTTTTGGCCACTCACTCGGGTCTTCTGGCCCAGTGTGCGGTGGTGTGAATTTTTTTACAAATAACGAATGCTCGAAATTTTTGTAAAGGGTGGTTAAGTTTCAAGGGCCGGTGTTGATTTTGAACAAAATACAATTTTTTTAAGAAATTATTGTCATTTCTCTTCATTATGATAAAATTGGCATGGCTAAATTATGTATAGTACAAAATATTGGCCTAATGAGTGCCGCGGCCTCGACGGCACACCTCCATCCGATGGTCCAAATTTTCGATGACGCTGGGCATAATTGAGGTTCTATGCCGTTAATGTTCCGAATTATCTCATTTTTTAGCTCTTGAATTGTTGCTGGCTTATCGACGTACACCTTTTCTTTCAAATAACTCCACAGAAAGAAGTCCAGCGGTGTCGTTGACGTTTAGGTGTGGTTCACAATCAACATCGGCCCTTGAAATTGAACCATCCTTTATAAGGAGAAATTCCCCGAAAGTGCTTGCAAAAAGTTGTGAAAATTGTAGTATAGTTTTTAATATCTATTGAGAGTTCAGAAAATATTTTCGTTATCTATTTCTGTGCTAAGCCATGCTAATTTAGTGTAATGTTAATGTTAGTTTCTGACGATAATATTACGAGTTTGTTTCATTATCTTTGCGTTTTTATTTAAGTTTTCGAATACGGTTTCCTGCTTAATAATATATGCATAGAAAATTTCATATATTGAAATAGAATGTGTTGCTTCACACTTAATCAGTTGAATTTTTCAATATAGCAGCTGTTCGAGTATCTCTACTGTTTTTAAGGTCAAATCTCCTATTGAAGCTTTTGAAGTATGCCAATTGTATTATCCGACATAACAAATAAATTTTATGGGCAGAAAAAGCATTATTTTTTATCCCTTCAATGGTAAACTTTGCTTCTATAAAAACGGTTTACTTCGCCTTTATAAAAACATAGATTTATTAAAACCAAATCAGACACATATTTTTAAAATTTTTGTAACAAAAATAAACAAAAAAAAAAAAAATAATATAGTTCACTTTCTTAATATCTCAAATATTTTACTGTGATGTTAGTGGATCACTTTTTTTAATCGGAGATCGTTTGAAAAAATAAATATATTATAATGTGAAATAAGTTCGTAGCGTTTTTACCGGAGACTTTTATTAAAAAACACAATAATTCTATCAATAAGTTAATCAATTATATATTCGCCGTTACTGTTTACAATTACAATTTGTTGATAGCGTTCCGCCAGAAATCGCCTGATCTTATGTTAAAGAAGTTGTTGAGCCAGTTTTTAAGGACCTCTTTGTTATCGAAGGTCGCCCTTCATATTGTTTGACAGGGAGCGCATAAGATGGTAATCGGTCGTTGCAAGGTCCGAAGAATACGGTAGAAGCTGAAGGACTTCTCATTCGAGCTCTTGGCGTGCATCTTGGAGCTTAATATTGTCGTGGAGGAGTATGGTTTGACAATGTCGATCGGATCTTTTCAGTCAAATAGTCTCATTCACACGGTATAACTGAACAATATGGAGCTCTTTGTTGGCTGTGGCATTCTTTTCGAGCATTTCCCAGTGCACAATGCCCTCCCAGTCCCCCCAAACACACATCATGATCTTCTTTGCATGAATATCCGGCTTGACTCTCGGCTTTGGCGTGTTTCCTGGATTCAGCCACTCCTTTCGTTAATTCATACTGATGTATAGGCAGTATTTCTCATCTCCCGTGACGATTGGGTACAAAAAGCTCTATTTATGACGATGGTGAGCGAGATGCTGGGAAGCAATTTGAAGGTGACTTTCTTTGTTTTTTGCGTTGAGCTCGTGAGGCACCCAGGCTCCCAATTTTTCGGTAAATCCCATTAAATGAAGGGCCGCAGCTGATTTTCTCCACCAACTCACGACTGGTTTGGTGATCGTTCTCTTTCAAAACCAATTTGAGTCGTTCATAATCGAATTCAGAAGGACTTCCGTTGCGGGACGTGTCATCGACGTCAAAGTCAACATCCTTGAACTTTACAAACTATTTTCGTGCTGTAGACTCACCTATGACACCATCTCCACCAACTTTTTGACATCGATGAAAAGTGCAGGTGTTGATTTTTGTCTCCTGGGGATTCCATTTCTAAGCCCCAAAACTAATAAAAAGTTAAATAACTCAAAAATACAATTAGCATAGTTTTGTAGAGCAGAAAGAGTTCTATCGATTGAATACTTACCCTTTGACAAAAAGCAAACGAATAAATAAAAAATAAAAGAAAATATAAAAACGCTATGAACTTATTCCCCAACCCAATATTTAGTATTTCCATCCGGGATATTTTTGTAAAACTTCTGTAGCTTATAGATTTTATATCAAAATAACAGATTAAAAATATTTTAAAGTTTGTTGCCGAGAAAAATTTGTGCAAAGGAAAATTAATTTTGGGGCTTTGTTCGTCAAATTGCCAACAGTTTGGTGATCTCTGCTCTAGGCAGTAACTTTTTTTTTGCACTTTCCCTATAGCTTTATCTTCCTGAATTTGAGGCGATGAGGAATGTTAAATGACAACACTTTTATTAGATACAATAATATTCTGCGTGTCACCTCTAAATCAGCCACACTGTCATTCGAATAGAAATCTACTCGCATCCCGCTAGCGATATCTGCTCGAGGCATTTGATTAGTTGCCGTTCAGCCGTGCCAATCAGAGATCATGATCTTGAGATGCTAAACGGCTGTTTGACAGAAATTATTTTTCGAAACCCCAATTGTTGTTTAATTACAATAGTAGGTTTTTTTTTCAAAAATCAATTCGATTTATGAGCCACATTAAAGCTTACGCTTTATCATTACCAAATTTCAATGGGTATGAATAAAATTTTTCATAAATTGAATATGCATTTTTTTGTTTTCAAAAAAAAATAAGAAAAAAATAAAAAATTAAATATTTGGAATATTTCGCGCTGCTATTATTGTGAACACAGCTGTGGGTGTGGTTTGTGGCGTATGCGTGCAAGGAGTTGCAAAGCTAATGAATGTGGCATGCAGTCACAGGCAAAGTTTTCAATACGCAAATGTCGGCAGAGCATTGCGAATAATCGCAAAAGTTTAACGAGTTTTTAACTTTACTATGCGCAACATAGTTAATTCATATTACTCCAAGTGCGAGTGACTGCTGTTGTTCTTATTGTTGGCGCTGCGCTTGCATTTCGCTTTAAAGCAAAAATGATCACTCACTCACTCAGAACGCTTCGGCAGTCGTTGTGCAGCAACTGACATAACAATGGTAATTAACTTGCGGTGGTTTGCCACAAGCATTGCCTCAGTATGATTTTAAAAGTTTTACACCGTTTTAGTAGCATTCATAATGCCGCTCTGCTGGAACTTAAACAAACTAAAAGTTCGCTCAAACATTTAAAACATATTAATATTAAAAGCTTGAAGAACTTTATTTCGCGGAAACGGAATTCTTGACTGCAGAAAGGTGGAACTCGTAATATATTAAATCAAAAATAGATTTTATGCATGTACGTATGTATGTAAAGTGCTTTCTTTTTAAAACTTAAAACACAAAATTAAGAAAAATACATTTTTGTTTCGATGTATTTCGTTTGTTTATTCGAAAAAGAAAGCAATTCCATTATTTATGGTACACAATTTCATAAATGCATTCTGTTAAACTAGTTTGCCCAGATTTTGGTGACAGGCTCCGGCTATACCTCACGAATAGCTTAGCTTAAGTTTTTGTGGCAGTCGGTTCAAAATAACTTACTCTCTTAGACCGGGAGGCACGAAAACCTTAGTGTTTATTTATGGCTTGCTCGATACTCGCTTTAAGCGGCTGCATCGTTAATGGATCGTTCACATAATAATGGTCCTTCGCCACACTTCACATAAATAGTCAAGCGGCGTCAAATTGCAGCTCCAAGGTGGTAATTGTCGTCGCCGAGGCGGCTGATTCAGGGGCGCAAAATATCGGCATGGTGCGCCACTTTGCTGGCATCAAAGATCCTTCATGTGCATTTATTAAATTCCACTGGTTTTTTATAATTCCTTTCCTTCTCAGAGAAAATGCGCAATACCGTCAAAGTGTGCGATATATTCTTCAGTATCACTACGAGGCTAAGGTGAAAACTCAGAGCAGGTGGTGAAAAACATCTGTGCTGTTTATGGACCCGAAACAGTATCGACTGCAACAGCAAATTAGCGATGTTTCCAACGATTCTATGCAGATACATCTATTGTCGAAAAAGCTGCAAAAATCTTTAGATTTCTAAAAACATACAAAAGAAAAAAAAACAAACATTGTTAAGTGAAACATTAATAATTGGCACTTTTGTTAGGTATTTGGCGAGCTCCTCTTCCTATTTGTGGGATGCGTCTTGCTGTTGGAGGGGCCGACAATTCTAAGCCGCCTCCGAATGGAAAATGGGGTTTTTATGGCGAGCTTTCTCGAGGCAGAAGCTATTAGAAAAAGCTTTTTCTGTCATCTTGCTATTTCATGATTCGAACAGCCACACTCTAGAATGGTAGTCACGCACCAACTCATTTTGTACGGCGGCCACCGTAATAATATTTGAATATCTTCATTCATAACTTGATGAGTTCCTGAAAACCAAAAGCTATATTTTATGGCTTGTCGGCGTAGTTTCTGTCTTATTTCATTAATTTTCCAAACTTTACCTAGCGGCGCTGTCACCTTCATTTTATAAATCGACTTTTTACAAAACATCGTCGTAGCACATGGGCTGAAAAGTCCCGGGTCTAACACATAGATACAACTAATTTTATTAAATTCACTTTCTTTTTCAGTTAGTACTAGCTTTAACAAGACAGCTGTTAAAATTTCATAATATTCTATTCAGTAATTCGTGAGTTATTGGGCTAAGTGTGACCCTACTTTTCTTATTTTCAAAAGAATGGGTCAGAAAGAATTTCGTGTTTTAATTTTGTTTAGGAAAAACTACCATTCAAGCAAAGCAAGGGCTCGAAAAGTGCTATGGCGACTCCGCCCTAACAGAAACAACAATAAAACGATGGTTTGCTGATTTCAAAAGTGGTCGTAGAGACACTGCTGATGCACAACACAGTTGACGTCCAAATGAGGCGGTAGCACCAGAATATATAATATATAAAAAAATCTTCAAAATCGTTTTGAATGAGCGAGAGGTGAAGTTGCGTAAGTTAGCTGACATAAGAAAGATATCAAAAGAACGTGCTGATTTTATTTTGCATGAGCATTTGACTATGCGAAAGCTCTGTTCAAAGTTGGTGCTGCGCTTGTTCGCTGTTGGCCATCACCAAAACAACGCACCGCGTCACAAGTCAGTCAAAACAATGGCAAAACTAAATAAATTGGACTTCAAATTGCTCTCATGTCCACTGTATTCGCAAGTTTTCGTTCCCAGCCACTACTGGTTGTTCGCAGATTAAAAAAAATTCTTGCCGGTAGGAAATTTCTCTCGAATGAGAAGGTTATCGCTGAAACTGAGGGATATTTTGAGGCAAAAGGTAAATGGTTCTATAAAAGTGGTATTAAAATGTTAGAGTGGCTCTGGAATGATTGCGTTCTTCGTGATGGAAATTACGTTGATGAATAAAGCTGATCTTGCACAAAAAGAAAAGTGTTTTCTTTGTTAGGGCCAGGACTTTTCAGCCCATGTGTAATCAGCGTGGCTATTGAATTTTTTTTATTTTTAATACCAAACTACCTAAGCCTACTTTCAATATGTCAGTGAGATGCCTTATTTTTTTAGTCATGTTATCGTGACAGGAAATATAGGGTTTTCCATACAGAAGTGTTATTTGGATATTCAAAGAAAAATGCTATTTTTCAATATAAATGATCGGATGTTTATTTCATTATAAAGAGGAAGGTATGCCGTTAATAGTGGAAAATAACATTACGCAAAGGACGACCACGACCAGACTTACAGGACGATATCCTTTTCATGAAATTTTCCATAACCAAATGGCAAAGTGGCTGCCCTATGTTCTCGATAGCCTCACGAATTCCATCTTTGTAGTCATGAATCGACCCTGGGCTGTTGGTGTAGAGCTTCTCTTTCACGTGGCTCCAAAGAAAAAAGTCGCAAAGTGTTAAATCACAAGATCTCGGTGGCCAATTGTGATCACATCTTCGAGAGATAACACGTTCTGGTAACTTTTCCCGTAAAAGATCAATGGTTTCGTTGCTTGTGTGGCACGTAGCGCCGTCTAGTTGAAAATAAACGTTGCCCAGATCAATAACATTCAACTCCCGCCATAAAAAATCGTTAACCATCTCTCCATATCGCAATCCATTCACCAACAACACCTTTTATTGGAAAACCCTATAAAATATATGTTTCAGTACTGGCTACCTTTTCTTTCGTTTGATGTTCATATTAATATCATGAACTGCGTAGAAGTATTTAAACTATTTCTGGAAATTTTAGTCCTTTGAAACTATGAAGTTCAATATAAAAATTAAATTGTTTTGAAAATGAGAAATTAAGTATGCCCATGTATTATCTATGGTTTCGCCTGCACACACAACTTTTCCTTGATAACTTTTACTGTCGTGCGGGGTGAAATGTGTTACACCAGTCTGCAAGTGCCATTTGAAAATACTTAGGTACTTAAGTCGATGAAAGGAATTCAATATTCTATTAGAAGTATTTTCCGTAAAATCACCCGTCTCATTTATTGCTTAATACATATCTATGTATGTAATGAAATGTTTGCCGAACGCCAATAACTTCCAGCTGCTTGGCGACCAATAGTGTTTATATACGCACCCGCATAAATAAAATACAGTTATTACTTTACGAACACAACAAGAAGTTATTTCACTTCAACAGCTAAAATATATCCAAGAAGTTTCTGATTTTCGTGCTTTTCCGCTTTTTAACTAGCCATCTCCACAAATTTTCATTTCTGCACCTCTTCTATACGGCTTATTTCAATCCAGTTTGTTGGCTTCAATTGCGAAGCAGTTGATTCCTGTTTCTACTTACTTTATACATACGTACGAGCATAGCTGCATAGATGGCTGCTGCTAAGTCGCCTACACGCATCATCTCTTCAGTTTCCTCTACTTCATCGCAATTTTGCTAGAACTCGAGGATATTTTCTTTCCATCCATTACTTCACATCCGCAGCAATCTATGTATGCCATCTGGTCACTCAATAGTCGAGTGAAAAGTTTCCTCTAAAAATAACAGCTATACATACCTATACATTCTGTCAAAAAAATATCGGGAATTGTTCATTTAAAAAGCGCGCGTTACACATACAAGTATGCCCACATTTTTTTTTCTGGAATGCTGGTACAACTGTCCTCTATAGGGTCGCAGGGTTTGAGCGTGATCTATCAATTAGCTTGTTTTTGGGATTTAATTATAGCAGGCAATCGTAGGTGTGCTCTGCGGTTTTCACTATGGATAAAAATATCGAAGAATTTGTCTTAAATTTTGTATTTTTAACGGAATTTCATGCGCCGAATCGTTGAAAATGTTACAGAAAGCCTATGGCGAGAGTGCTTTATCAAAAACACGGGTCTACAAGTGGTATAAGGCTTTTGCAGAGTGCCGAGAAATCGTGGAGATTTGCCTCGATCTGGTCGCCCACCAATGTCTTCAACGCATGAAAACGTCGAGAAAGCCAAGGAAATGGTGTTGAAAACCCATCATTTAAGGTTGAAGGAGGTAGTTGTGACCTTAGCGTGTCTCAGGAATCAATTCGCAACATTTTACACTATCAATTGGGCATGAGACGCGTGGCTGCTCGACTCGTTCCAAGAGAGTTGAATTTCTTTAAAAAAATTCATCGGAAGAAGGTGGTTGAAGGCATGCTTGAGCAAGTGAATTCGCACCCAACGTTTGTCCAGTGCATCTTAACAGGTGATGAGCATTGGATGTATGAATTTGACGTGCAAACCAGTCAACAGGTGGCTGAATGGCGCTATCCACTTGAACCGAAACCTAGAAAACCACATCAAAGCCGGTCAAAAGTGAAAGTCATGCACCTCGTTTTTCGTGATTTTCTTGGTCTTGTGCACTCGGAATTCATTTCAAATGGTTCTACGGTAAATAAAGAATATTATTTGGAAGTTATGCGAAGTTTGAGAGAGAATGTGCGTAGTAAACGGCCCAATTTGTGCAAAGAAAACTCATGGATCTTGCACCATGATAACGCACCGGCTCACAAGGCTCATATTGTGAACACTTTTTTGACCAAACCCTCGACAAATAGCAACAAACAACCACCGTATTCACCGGATTTAGCCCCCTTTGACTTTTTCCTTTTTCCACTCCGCGGACGACACTTTGAGTCGATAGAGGCCATTAAGGAAAGTTCGCTGAAGGAGGATCTCTTCAAATTCGATGCTTTGATGACTGGACTAATCGTTGGCATTAGTGTATTGCTTCAAATGGAGCCTATTTTGAAGGTGACAAAATAAATTTTGATGATTAAACAATTATTTTGCGTTTTATGGAACAATTCCCGGTACTTTTTTGACAGAATGTATACATACACTTTTACGTGGCTACATTTTTCTCAGAATCCACTGTGTCTGTATATAATGCACATACTACACAGTGCTTTCTTCATATAAGATGAAACTAAAATGAATTGATTGAAAGTGTGGAAAATGTGTGGCTGCAGTTGAATGGTTGCCGTTTGAAAGTAGTAGTTGTTGTTGTTGTTGTTGTGGTGGATTGCTGTTGTTGTTTGTGATAAGGGTCGTCAGCGGTGTTGCGTAGATCAAATGATGTTGTGAACTACTTATGGATTAGAGTTGGAGTGCTATGTATGTGTGTGCATTTTTCACTTTCTATATTAGTTTTTGGCTTTTGTGTGTGTGTGTGTGTGTGTGGTTGTGCTTATTTAATTCTCACTTTCAGTAATTTGTAACAAACATTGTAAAATTAAATTGCAACTCTTTGTGGAGATGTGTACTCAACCCTCATGTGCACGCGGTGTGGTGGTCTTTTCGTAAATAAGACTTAGCGTGCACTGGGGTCAATCGCCACAGCAGCACTATGTACATTGTAGATAGCAAAACACTTGTTAGGGGTTTGTTCTGGGCTGACAAGTTTTTATATTGTATCTTATATAATGTTGCATCTTAAGCCAAATGCAGGCTGGCTTTGCTTGCTGTACTTGTTTGGCTTGGCTTTGAAAGCTATTTATGGCCAAATGGGCACTTTGAACGCTGTCATAATAATCAGATGATTCGCAAAAGGAAAAAGTAAACAGAGATGTTGACCATATTCAATACTGCATACAACATTAACTAGAAGCTGTGAAAATGTATTGCGAATTTGC
The DNA here is from genome assembly GCA_037575425.1 of Anastrepha fraterculus. Taxonomy (NCBI): domain Eukaryota; kingdom Metazoa; phylum Arthropoda; class Insecta; order Diptera; family Tephritidae; genus Anastrepha; species Anastrepha fraterculus. Next base: position 6,971 of record JAYXIM010035220.1, on the reverse strand, counting down.
CTTTTAATAGTAAAAATGTACAAAATAAGATGCCAATCACGCCAACGTCGAAAGCTGTAGGTGCGCGAATGTTCAGATAGACAAACGGAAGGCCAGAGGTTTTCAATGCCGAATGTCAAAAGCGCTGCAAATAGAACATTGAGCTATTTGAAACTTCGCCATACTTCAAGTGCTCCAAGTGAAAGAGGCATTGGATCATTTCAGATATTTCAGTAATTTTTTATTATATTAATTTTTGACAGTTCATTTATTTACTCAAATTTAGCCAAAAAACACAGAGGTTCTTACTGACTATTGCCTTAAATTAATCAAAACGAATACTATTGTATTGTTGTTGTTGCTGAAGTGTTTGAATACTTCTACTGAAATAATCCTAATTAGCGACAATCACCGTTTTACTACCACTGTTCTTGTGTGATGATGTCTATTTTTTTTTTTTTTCTTCTAAGTCAGATCCATTTTGTGAGATCCAAGTACAGCAGCAAATCTTTTTTCTTAATGTCTGAGATTTCATTAATTTGCTGTAAGAAAGGCTTATTGAAAGAGCGAAGTCGAGGGGCGACCGCTATTAGAAAAAGGTTTTTCTTAATTTTGGTGTTTCACCGAGATTCGAACTAACGTTCTCTCTGTGAATTCCGAATGGTAATCACGCACCAACCCATTCGGCTACGGCGGCCGCCGATCATCCTAACAGGTATTTCGTCCTTTGGATTTTGTACGACGGCCATGTGTTTTTTGTTGTAATACATGTAGTTAATTGCTTCCACCTTCTTTCGGCTAAAGCATGATAGTGTGAAGCAATGTATGCTTTTATTGTGCTCAGTGGAGTGGAGACTGCCTGTCACCGCCTCTGCTATGTTAAGTGTCGAACCTTTTCTTACTAGCTCATCCGCTCATTGTCCCGTATGTTCCTATGACCGGGACCCCATACCAGAGTAATTTCAAGCTAATGACTAAGCAATTCTAGTTCCTCTCTACACTGTAAAACTAGTTTGGATGAAATGGAATTGGAATCTAAGGTCTTGAAAGCTGCTTGACTGTCATAAAAGATAGCTATTCTTGCACCAACTTCCTTGTAGTGTTTTAGTAATTTGCTTCTCTGATCGCTAAAAGTTCCGCCTGGAACACGCTGGCATAGTCAGAAAGTCGAATTGACTGAGATAGGTTGAGTGGTGCCTAATGGAAGCCAGCTCCCACACCACAGTTCATCTTAGAATTGTCAGTGTAGATTTCAATATTGTATCTTCCAATCACCTTCCCTTTGCACCATTCGGTTCTCGGTGTAAGTCTAATGGTTAGGTTAGGATGAGGTTAGTATGCATAAGACTAATTTTGGGGAATTAAAGTTTGGCATCTTGATTTTTTCAGGGAATCGCATCAGTTCACGATGCTAATACGATTGTATCATATTAGCGAATTAAGTAATGTAACAAAGAAGATAATTGATTTTTAGTTATTGTAAAATCTAACGATATGGAATTCGATATCTCACTAAATAGGCGCGAACAATAGGTGCATTGGACTCAAAATTCGTTTTGAATTTTTTGAGAGCTTCTTAAAGTTCTCGCCAGAGTAAGAAAGTTAAGGCGTTGCAACAGAAACGCACGATCAATGTCACCTTGAATTAAATTAAAGACAAAAGAAAGCAATAGAATCGTCATTCTGCACTCCAGCGGCTTTCATCAAATGAATAACCAGCGGTAGCTATAAGAGCGAAATGGGACAGAACATTTTAAAGATACTAGGGCATATTTAAGAAACATCTTTTGCGCCCATTCAATTCTTGCAATAGCAAATTTGTGATAAGATCTCCAAATAAATGAAAAAATATTCCATCCAATATTATTCCAACATAGATCGAACAAAAGCAGTAAACACTAAATTAATTGTGTACGTGTCTGAGAAGTTTGAACTGTTACATTTAACAAAGATGGAATATGATTTTGAGATAATATAATTAATATGACTTCAGACTGGAAAGTTAGAATCAAAAATTACTCAAGGTCATTGATGCCATCCACAGATAGGAGGATATGATACGACGGTTGTAGAATATCACGAAACCTAGAGCTAGTGACTTGAAAACTTTTGTAATTTAACACTTTGGTGACCGGTGACGAGTTAACTCGTCTTTTCATGCCCAAACGTTGTTGACCGGTGACGAGTTAACTCGTCATTGCACTTGCATTATCTATTTCACTTTTTGACACCCAGGGCGATATAGAATATTGCAAACACTTGGCGTATCGGGTTTAGTCGTGTCCGCTCTATAACAAAAAAATTACTTTTCTTAGTATTTCGATTTCTATCACAATTTGAGTAAAATTTCAAGAATTTCAACCATGTCGGAACGTATCGGCGAAGAACTTTTTAATGAATTATACGCGGATAGTTTATCTGATTGTCCGAGTGATTTCGAAATAAATTGTAGTGATTCCGAAAGTGATGAATCTGACATTATACCACCAAAACGACAAAAAAGAAATGCTATGGAATCCGATAGTGAAAGTGAATTTGAAGATTGGAATGAAAATGACTTTACACCTTCTTTATATAAAAAGTATATCCAAAGTTTAATTTCATTTCATTCAGTATAAATAAAATTTATTGGAGTTTATTTAGAATGTTTTACTTTCATATTCAATTACAAAAAAATAGGCGGTGACATGGCATAGTTTATGTGTAAAATTGCCGGTCAGCAAAGTGTTAAGCGGTATTTATTTAAGTATAACCCAAAGTATAAAACAAAGTATAAAATCAAAATATATATCCGCTGTGCCTGCTTACAAGTAAAAAGTTGAAAAAAGACAGTAGAAGTGCATTTCGGCAGAAAGTCTAAATAAATCAAATAAGGTTGCAATGTAACTAAAATATACAAATTATTTCAACAAAAACATTTCTTAAATTTAAGGAGATACATGAATAAGTACACCAAGTCAGCCTGGAGCCTAAGTACATCCTCAGGGTTTCTTATTGAGGCAGACATTTTAAGTCGTCTGCATATAATAGGTGCCTGGCAAAAGAAAAGTATCTACTAATGTTATTGGGCATGGGAGTAAGTTTCCCGTAAAAGAGCTGTCGCTGCTGATATTATTTTTGTGTTCGCTCTAGGAATATACTAATGATTTGAAGGTGTATTTTTGAGGTCTCGAACGCAGTAGTTGACATTCGTTTGAAGCGTAAAGCTCCTTTTTTATCTGACGTCAAGGGACTGAATTGCGAAATCTTGCCCCATCCGACGTTTTCCCAGACATTGCAACTTCGGATTACCATCTGTTCCGATTCATGCAGTCAGCCCTTATTGAAGAGCGGACTGGCTGGATCACAATGAATGGATCTAGCCAAAGAACTCGATTTTTCGTCACGGGAACTCGTATGTGGCCTGAAATATCGAGTAAAGTTGTAGCTTCCAATGGCACATACTGGACATACTTCACATAATATCATGTGCCATTTAATTGCTTACATAATTCCTAACTTTGGTTAAGAAAGGACAGAACCTTATTCGCATACCCAATATTTATAAATAAGACAAGAATTAGGGACCCAGAATATTACCTTGGGGTACCCCAGAAGCAGCAATGAAAGTGACATTGGTGAATCTAATCATCTGTAACAAGACAATTCCTTCGACGTAGCTAAGATTTTAACCATAAAAGGAAAATCGAGAGAAAGCCAAGAGAGCGCAGTTTACACAAAATAATTTTGTGTCACAGTGTCAAAGGCCTTGGAGAAATCAGTGTAGATACACTCAACTTAAATTCCACTTGAAAACGATTTAATATAATATTCACTGAAAACAGCTAGGAAACAATGGATCTACCTGTTACCATGCTAGTTCAAAGAAATTAGACGTTTGGTAGCAAAATACAATTTTTCTTTAATAATATATTCGAATAAGTTGGAAGTACATAGTTGACAGCTTTGAGATTGGTCTATAGGTACGCACATTATTCCTTTTGCCATTCTTAAAGATTAGAGTATCTGTTTTTGCTTTCCAATCATCAATGAAAGATCCGGCTGCAAGTGATTTATGAAAAACTGTTTTTAGTGAAGTTGCTAAGATGGGACACTCCCTAAAGAGAAGTACCGAAAGACTGTCCACGTCAGTCTGTGGCGAGGGCTTCAAAGTTAAGATCCCATCTAAGATGTCGCCCGTAGAGAGATCCAAATTTCCAAATTGAGGGATGGAAACTGAGCAGATTGGGGAGCAACATAAGAGTGACCATTGTTACGGAAAAATGTTTATTGAAAGAACAGGGTAAATAAATTGCCCATCTCAATAGGAGAAGGTATGATCGCGCAGGTCTTGTTGGATTTTATGAAGTGCCAAAATACTCAACACGAATAATATAGTTACGATAAAGAAATTTATTTAGACAACTGGATTGTTAAAAAAAAAACGAAAAATATATTTCCAAATGCATTTTTTTGCGTTTTTATGCGGTTGACGCAGTGGCAAGAAAGTATTTGTGTGTGTATATAATTGCTTACATTGAGTAATTTCTATTGCTTTGGCCTACTCTTCCCCTTCACACACAAATAATCCCCCTTTCTTTTGTTTGTATTATATTACATATTCACGGGGCATAACGTCGCAGCGAATTCAGAAGGCGCATCCTATCATTCTTGGGTTGTCAACACTGAGACGTTTAATTGGCTGGCGGCATCTAAAATTTAGATATCACAATAAAATTAAAATATTTACGTATTGACTACCACGGAAGAGGCGCGTTTGAATTTTGCAAGATAATATTTAGCTTAGTTTGCTTTTAGCGGTTTCCTGTTTCAGCAAACCTTTAGTTAACTATCTAATATAAATTTATTAGTAATACAAAAATAAGTCCAAAATAAATAAGACTGAGATAAATGAAGAAAAAAGTATTTTCCAATAGCGGTCGCCCCTCGGCAGGCAATGGCAAATCTCCGAGTGTATTTCTGCCATGAAAAAGCTACTCATAAAAAACAATTTCCCTTCGGAGTCGGCTTCAAACTGTAGGTCCCCCATTTGTGGAACAACATCAAGCCGCACGCCACAAATAGCAGCAGCAGCTCGGTTAAACATCCACCAAAAAGGGTGTAAGAGCCAATTATGTATGTATGCATGAGCTTAAATAGAAACTACAACAGCTTTGTTCTAATAACTTCAAGTTTATTTAAGGGGGGGTAGGGTTAATTCCACTAAAAATATGCACTTATTTATGAATTTTTTTCGGAAAGATGATTCATGTAAATTTATTTATCCAATTAGTATACTGTAGACTCATATTTCAAAAATATTTACAAAAATTTTCACAAGAAAATATACAAAATTGAGCCGTTGACTGCAGATCTACTCAGACGTCTCGAAAAAAAGGCAATTTGCCGTGGACAGTTTTTCTCAGCATTGGATCATCTGAAATCAAAAAATCAAAGAGCTTTCATTAGGTAATCTATTGTCCGAGGTAACCCTGTCGAGTTTTTATTAAAAAAAAATTTTTTTTCAATTTTTTTTAACATTTGAAGTAGAAGTGCGATTTTTAGACGATAAATCGTATAATATTTTTTATTGTAAAATAAATAAAAATAAAAAAAAAACAAAAAGCTCCCAGGGTTACCTCGGTAATTATGTAGAGAAAGTGTGTACAAAATTTCAGGAAGATCGGTCGAGTAGATTCAGAGAAAAAGTGTCCACCGACTTGAAAAACGTCGTTTTCCAGAAAATCGATTTAAAGTTCGACCATAGCAGGTAGCCGAGTCGGAGCGGCCAACGGTTATAATGCTCTAACTTTGTGAGTTTTGCACCGATTGACTTAAAATTTGGACACAACATTCGTGAGATTATGTACATTCATTTTCTCAAATAAACCAAACTCGATTTTTTTTTATCCTAAAAACCCTACCCCCCCCTTAAGGAAAATAGTCCCCTCTGGCCTCGATACACTGTTTTGAGCGATCTAAAAGCTTTTCGAAAGAGTGTTTCAGGCCATTAACCGGAATCCGGAATGTCCTTCAGGATGGCGGTACAAGCCTTTTGGATGACCTCTACGGTATAAGAGAAGTCATAGGGAGCCATATCAGGCGAATACGGTGAGTTATTGATGGTTAAAATGCGATTTCTAGTCAAAAAATCAGTCACAAGAGAGGATCGATCAGATGGTGGATTATCATTCAATAAGCGCCAGCTTCCTCATTCATGGTATGCAGGACGAATTCGACGAATGTGATCCAACAAACGCTTCAAAACTCCATGATAAAAAATCGCATTGACTGATTGGCCCATTGGCATGAACTCCTTGTGGACAACTCCCTCGAAATCGTAAAAACAAATGAGCATCGACTTGATTTTTGACCTCTCCAAAGGGCTTCTTTGGGTGGTGGCTAGTCTGTGGCCTTCCTTCTGAACTGTAACGCTTAGTTTCAGGTTCCTGTTAGAAACACCACGTTTCATCACCAGGTACAATGTTGTAAAGGAAGTTCTCGTCTTGTCTTGCCTCTTTAATGAGGTCTTTCGAATGATGAATTCTGAGCAATTTTTGGTCCTCAGTTAACTTATGCGGAATGAAACGTGCACAGATCTTTCGTAAGTCCAAAGGATCAGTTAAAATGCAATAAAAAGATGTTTTGGATATATTCAACTCCGATTCCATGAATATTCAACAATGATTTCGGTTCACTTTTGATAAATTTATAAACAAGTTCGATGGAGTTTTCTGTGATTACTGATTTTGGACCGTTCATTATCATTTATGTCCTCACAATGTTCTCTGTCCGCTTCCGTTATTTGGTGATGCATCTCATCAACGAAAAAATTAGTCTCTGTTGGTTGTAGGTCCACTGAAAATACAGATATTGGAGATACAAAACAATTCACTCTAAGTCCTGAGCAAACCGATACTAGGGGAAAATATTAGAGTGGCTTGTTTGAACATTTATCCACCTAAGTCGGCACGGGTTGCATTACTGCAAATAAAGTAAAAAAAAGTATTTTC
>JAYXIM010035213.1:0-56250 GCA_037575425.1 Anastrepha fraterculus | reverse complement strand
ACCAAGGGAAGAAGACTAAAAGAAGAGAAAAAACTTGTCTTATAATTTTGGTGGTTCACGCACGGAGATTCGAACCTATGTACTCGTGAATGGTAGTCACGCATCAAGCCATTCGGATACTGCCGGTCGGATTATAGAGTATAATGCTTTTGTCTAGAGGATATACTTTTTTATCGTTTCAAAGTTCAAGTATCTTGTTCTAGTACTTATTTACCAGATCACAATTCCTACCATCCTGATGTGCCACCATAAAATCGATAGATTAAGTCCCATCAAAAGTCATTAAACTTTTGCAAAGGAAGTGTGAATCTAAACAATTTTTTTATTGCCAAACGCAGGCGTCGACTTTTTGCATCTTTCGTGATATGGTGTCTTTGTATTTATACTCGGATTTTAAAGTATGATGTAGCGGTGTCTTCTTGCTCCAAAAGTCATCAACGCCGTCGCACAAGCGTTCAAGACTATTCACTTCAAGGACGTCCAAAAACAGCAACAACACCAGAAGTGATAGAAAATTGTCAGGATATCAGAATGGAAAATCGTTGAGTGACTGCAAGAGATTTAGTAGAAGCTCTAGGCTTCTTAGCGGGCAGTGTAAACAATATTTTGACTGAAATATTGGGTTTCAGAAAGCTGTGTGCCGCTTGGACAACTAGTGGATGCTACTGTTAACTTCGAAGCAGTGTTTGGAGCAATTTAATCGATTTAATCACACCAGACACTAAGCAACAATCAAAACAATGGATTTCTCCCGGTGAATCTGCTTCAAAGAAGACAGTCCGATCGGCCGGAAAGGTCATGGCGATGATTGCTTTGGGAAAGCTGTGCGCCGCATTCGCTAACAATAGAACAAAAACACATTCGAATGCCCTTTCGCAGCAACATTTAGAGCATATAATAAATTAATAAATAAATAATCGAAAGTGTAAAGTGGATTTTGTACGTCGATTCATAACTATGAATGAGACTTGAGTCTATCACCATGATCCTAAATCAAAACAAGAGGCTAGAGAATGGTGTAAACCCGATTCTTCGACTCCGAAACGAGTTCGTATACAGAAATCGGCCAAGAAGTTGTTGACATCAGTTTTTTGGGATGCGAAAGGAGTTTTGGAAATTGGTAAAACAATAAATTCTCTAAATTATTGTAACCTTTTAGACCACCTGAAAAAAAATCGTCAAGAAAGATCCAGTTTGCAAAAGGAAAGAAACTCTTTTCCATTAGGGAAATGCACCGTGTCACAACAGCATTTTGACAATGGCTAAAACCCATGACTTAAAGTTTGAATTATTGGAGCATCTACCGTTACCAAATTTGGCCACTAGAGATCTGTTTCCGGACTTAAAAAGTGTGTGCGTGAAAAGCGTTTTTCATCAAGTGATGAGGTCATAACAGCTGTGGAAGCATATTTTGCAGCCTTTCCATATTCTCACTTCGGGGATGGAATTCATAAATTGGAGTCTTATTGGAACACGTGAATTGATCGTCAGGGCACCATATGGCTCAAGGCTCCAAACTTTGTACAAAAGTCATACAAATTCAACAAATTAAAAGTGAGTTATCATAAAAAGTTCAAAGAGGGAGGACCATTCGTGGTATGCGCTTTTATAGCTTATTCCTTCATATTTTAGTGCAATGAAATACAATTTTCAAGCCACGTAATACTCGTACTGCCAGTCTTTTTCAAGGCTCTAAGCAGCTCGTTTTAGAGGTGTCTACTTCTGAGTGGTAAAAACGTTTTGAAAAGTGGTTAAAGCGAATGCAGAAGTGTATTGACTTCCAAGAATAATATAATATTTTGAAAAAACAAAAAAGCCATGTTAAATACCATTTTTTTATGTTTTCATTATTGGGCGCAAAATAAAGGGTGGTTAAGTTTCTAGGGCAGGTGTTGATTTTGAATAAAATACAATTTTTTTTAGGAAATTATTATCATTTCTCTTTATTATGATAGTACTGGTATAATTCAATTAAGTATAGAACAAAATATTGGCCAAATGGCCGCCGCGGCCTTGGCGGCACACCTCCATCCGATGGTCAAAATTCGATGACGCTGAGGCATTTTATGCCGTTAATGTGCCGAATTATCTCATCCTTTAGCTCTTGAATTGTTACTGGCTTATCGACATACACCTTTTCTTTCAAATAACCCCAAAGAAAAAAATCCAACGGTGTCAAATCACATGATCTTGGCGGCCAATTGACATCGCCGCGATGTGAGATTATTCGGCCATCAAATTTTTCGCGCAAAAGATCCATTGGTTCGTTAGCTGTGTGACAAGTGGCTGTTGAAACCATATATCGTCCACATCCATATCTTCCAATTCGGGCCATAAAAAGTTCGTTATCATCTCACGATAGCGAACACTATTCACAGTAACTGCCTGACCGGCCTCATTTTGGAAGAAATACGGCCCAATGATGCCGCCGGCCCATAAACCGCACCAAACAGTAACTCTTTGTGGGTGCATTGGTTTTTCGGCAATCACTATTGGATTATCATTCCCCCAAATGTGGCAATTCTGCTTATTGACGAATCCACTGCGGTGAAAATGTGCCTCATCGCTGAAGATGATTTTCTTCGAAAATTGGTCATTCACTGTTGCCATTTCCTGCCACCATTCTGACCATTGACGACGCTTGAAATGGTCAAGAGGCTTTAGTTCTTGAGTCAATGGCAACTTGTAAGCCTGTAAATGCAAGTCTTTATGCATAATGTTCATCAACGACGAGCGTGAGAGGTGCAATTGTTGGGCACGATGACGAGTTGAGGTGGACGGCTCTTCAACCACACTATCGCGAGCAGCAGCAATATTTTCTGCAGTACGAGCTGTATGAGCATACACTGGTGTTTTCACAACTCCTACAGACCCGCGTTGCTCAAACTTTTGCACAATTTTTCCGATTGTACGCACATTTGGACAATTAAATTGACCGAAAAAATCACGAAGTGCCCGATTGCATTTAGATTTGAACGCCCGTTTGCAAAATAAGCCTGAATAACTTTAACGCGTTTTTCGATTGTGTATCTTTCCATGGTTCAAATTGAATTAGTCTGGAATTGAAAAATGTCGAATAAAATGCAGAAAAAAACTTGGCGCTTAGGTGTGGTTGGCATTCAACATTAGACCTTGAAGTTTAACCACCACAATAAAAGTCAAACCCCGTGCAGTAGATTAGAACCACACACTTCACATATTCTAAGCCCATTCGTGCAAATATACGTGAACACACAAATAGGCAATCGAGTATGAGTCAAATCGTCAGGAATATTAGCTCGTACGGTTTAATGAATTGTTGCGGTTTACAGTATGTCACTGGTTGAACTATTTTTGGTGAACTTTTTAATTATTATTGCATATTACTGTGTATGATGTTATGATATTACATACTTATATTTAATAAAACAAAACTATTTCGAAAACTTTCTGTGTAAAAATATGGGACGACCCAAGCGGAAAGTTTCAAAATGTATGCTGAGTAGGATTTTATTTGGGAATAATTACTTATATAATAATTTATATTGCTGCTGAAATCACTTGCGATCGCAATTTGTAAGTTATAAATCTGGTAGGGTTCACAATCGGCATAGTGTCTTTGTCTCTTGTCTTTGAACTCGCTGCTGACTTCGAGCCACTTGATGAGGAACGACCAGGACGCCCGGCAGACGTGGTTAGCGAGGAGATCATTCTAAAAGCCCACGACAAGATTCTCGCTGATCGACGAACGAAAGTGCGCGAAGTAACAGAGGCCACAGGTGTGTCGACTGGAACGGCAATTCATATTTTACATGATAAGTTGGCGATGAAACAAATTGTCGGCCCTGAGTGTCGCGATTGCTCACGGGGAACAACAAGCGATTAACTTCGATGCAGTGTTTGGAGCAATTTAAGTGAGATCCAAAGAAATTTTTTCGTCGAGTTGTCACCTTTGATGGAACCTGGATTCATCATTACAACACCAGAAATTAAGCAACAATCAAAACAAGGGATTTCTTCCGGTGGATCTGCTCGAAAGAAGGCGAAGATAGTCCTATCGGCCGGAAAGATCCTGACGATGATTGTTTTGGGATGCGAACGGCGTTATTCGCACGGATTTTTTAGAAAAAGGAAGAACGATCACGGGACATTACTACAGTGAGTTATTGGATCGCATTCAGAAAAAATTGAATGAGACACGGCCGCATTTGGCGAAAAAGAAGGGGGTTTTCACCACCATAAATCACCAGTATACTCATCCGGAGTTATCGCCGCCAAACTGCGTGAATTGCGTTATGAACTGCTGCCGCACCTCCCGTATTCACTCGATCGGGCTCTCTGCGATCTTTTTTGTTCCCTAACGTGAAAAAATGGCGAGCGGGAAAAAATGTATTTCAAACGAGGAAGTCATCGCCGAGACAGGGGCGTATTTTGGGAGAGTTCGACAAATCCTATTTTTGGAGGGTTTGTCATCCTATTTTTGGAGAGTTAAAATTTGGCCGAAGCGTTGGGAGAAGTGTACTTTCTAAAAGGAGAAAATGTTGAAAACAATTTTTTTTTGTTTTTAGTGGTGTCTTCATTTCTAAAACGGGTACCTATTGAGCCCCCCTCGCATGCCTATCAATTAGCAGTAAAATCATATTCTTTAATTCAAATCAAAATTATAAAAATTTGTACTTGCTCTTCCACTAAATGTTATATGTAAAGTTTTTTCCAACGGGTTCACTTAATATACATACGTAAGCACACACACATACACATTGCCTTACTTATTTCTGTTTACCGCAATGAATAATTGTTGGCATCAAACCAATTTTCTAAAGCGGTCGGAAAGATGGCAAACCGCAGTACAAAACTATTTGATCTGATGTGATACCAAGGACATTTTTTTTATTCGACGTTATATGCTTCACTGCTCGACTTACTGCTCACCGACTTGAGTGGCTTTGATGCGGGAGGTTGGCTGACTGACTGGTTGAGTTGTGACAATGAAGCGTGAACAGCAAAGCAACTTAGCAATCCAACAACAAAGCCAGTACTGCCAAAAGCATTGAAACACCGAATTGTATAGAGTACGACACGTGATTGACTGTTCCTGCTGAGGGATTAATAGGGAAGTTAGCCTTGATGTACCGAAAAAAGGAAAACAAAGTGAGATTTTGTCTTCTACTACCACTACTACAACTGGACGAGTATAAAGTAAAAGGAAAATCTGAGTAGCGAATGGCGATGAATGTCGTTTGCGTAAAATTTCAACTTGATTTTTACCGTTCGGGGTTGCGTTGGCTGGAGATATGTCAACAAAATTTGGATTTGCTAAAACAACTACATTCTAAATGTATGTGTGTGCTTGTGTTTCCTATTGTTGGTGTTGCCGAAGCTGCTGTAGCTGTTGTCGCAGCATAGGCGTCCAGAACACTTGATGATGTCTATTTATGATCGGATTCGGATCAAAAGATGAATGCATGAATCATTGAGAGTGATGGATGCGAGCATGAGCTTGTTTTTATGTAGCTGAGTATGTATTCAAATGGTTGTGCATACATGACAAGTTGGTTAGTTCAGCATGAATAGCGATTTTCTTATGCATACATACATATACATGCGTGGGTGTATTTGAACAACCTGTAATTGTGTAAATTGCGAGTTTTTGTTTACCAATGACCTGCCCGTTTGAATTGCGGCTAAAGGCGCAATGATTGATAATTCGAACGAAGCGCCTTGCATGAAGAAGTGTGGGCTTTTTTCTATGTATTTTGTATAACTCAGCAATTTTTAACACAACACTTCAATTTGTTTGTGTATACGCACAAAGTGCTGCCTAAAAAATTTGCATGTGACTTTGTTACATTGATTGCTTATTGATTGATGTGCTACACCTAATTGAATTGTAAATTTTTTAGTAAATATTTGAGTTAGAAATGTCTGAGTGCTAGTGCTAATAAAACTACATTTGAAAATGTTTTGAGTTCCTTGTAAAAAGTTAGAGGATGAATGCATTGAAATAATAAAAGGAAATAATATTTCGACGATAGATTTTCGTTGAATTTATGAAATGAAGTATTTTTTTTTCTTTTACATCATTACAACGCGCGGTACGTCAAAACTTGCTTTACAAAGCTTCTCCAAAGTGGTCGATCTTGAGCTTTTGCTTCGTAGTTACATATTCCCAGATTCTTGAGAACGTTTTCTAGTACGTCTATTCATCGGTTCCTCGGTCTGCCTTTGGCCTTTCGCCCATTAGCTTCTCTGCCATGGCTTTCTTCACGGCACAGCCAGCAAGCATACGAGTAATACTACCTGGCTATCTTACGTGCTGCGCTTTAACAAAACGCACAGCTGTCTCGTTCTGAGTGAGATCGTTTAGTTCGGTGTTGTACTGGATTCTATAGCTACCATCATCCATTCTTGTTGGGCCAAAAATCCTTCTTAAAATTTTTCTTTCCATGCTAGCAATCAGCGCGCAGTCAGCAACTTTAAGAATCCATACCTCACATCCATGCGTACATAGTTAGCTTTGTAGTTTTAGGCAAGAGCCGGGACTTGAACAAGTTAAGGTGGGCATAATACGTTTTGTTGGCGACGTTGATGCAAACACTGAGAAGTTGAATCACCGCTACATGCGAAAATAACTCCCAAATACTTAAAGTGCTACACTGCTTCAAAAATACAAACAATTATAAGCTCCCACATGAATATTTTTTACCTGTGTAGGCCGCCTCGACTTCAGCAAATATTTGCTTATGTTCTCAATACCGTTTGCAATTTTGTTGATTTTTGAGTCGTTCGTATTCCTTGAGGGAACAGCGATGTCATCTGCGTAAGCGCATATTTGGGTTGTTTTAATTAACAGGCATCACCTTTGTTGACTTCCTTGAAAGGACATGACTTTGCCCTACACCTGTTTCAATAGAATCTCTGAGCTTCCCTTGAATGAAGTCTAGTGGAGTTAAATCGTACGATGATGGCGGGGATAGTGATTCCTCGACCTCCTAACCTCCTGCATAAGCTCCACTCGTTTTTCCTTGCAGAAGGTGAGACTAGTTTGATTCGGTTTAGCAGGCGATCAGCATTCACTCGACAACAAATGCTAGCAAGCGCTGAGAAGCTATGAAGTTCACTCTTCTCTTTTAGAGCATAAAGTGACTGGTCTTGTAACTAAAACGGAGTTTGCTATTTTATTGAAACAAATTGTTTTAGTTAAATATATACTTACATATCTATTATACGCTGATAATGATGGATTTTTATTTATTTGTGTTTAATTTTGTTACAAAAATAATAGCTGATTTTATCATAGGCGAGTGAACTGCTGCACTGGCACTGCTACTGGCAGAACGACCCTCATGCATTCTTTTCAGGAAAGTCAAAGTGATTATAAGAGTTAATAATCAAAAAGCGGTTGTCCAACGCTAGACAATGAAAGCTTCACCGTGTCTTTTCTCACGAAAGTCTTATAATTGCAAAAAAAAAAAAAAAAAAAAAAATTACCTGCTATGTTTACAATTTGCGAAAAATGTGCGGCTTAAATTCTCAAGGTTGTATGAGACACTTTGCTGGGATTATTACTACAGTAGCTCAGAAATTAATAAATGTAAGAAATTACCTTTACTTTACAATTTTTCAATCGTAACAGAAATGCGCAAATATATTATATTTCGAAGCACTTACCAAAACCTTTATTTTTCCCTCGCAAACATCACAATAACTCATGCACTGATACATTTTTTTCTATAATGCGATTCTATATACGATGTCTATACATTTATTCCTCACTGCTACCCTGCAGTTGACTGAAGAGGTTTCGAGCATTTGTGACCCTCTAGCAAAAACATTGAATAATAAAAAAAAAGAAAATAAACGAGAATTATGATAATGAAAGGGGGTCAGGCAATGAATAAAGGAATTGTAATGACAATATTGCCACTTGCAACGTGCATACATTTTGAGTACTTCAATATAATTTGATTCGCTGAAGCAGATTCTCAACAGCTGCGAAATTTCAGAACAATAGAATTACTTATTTTAAGGGGAAACTATTGCTTTCCAAGTATGAATGGTAGCTGGTTATGGTAGTCTCTTGCAACTAAAGGGTCTTTCAAAAGTGATACCTAGATTTCAGTAGTGCATTATCCTTAGGCGGAATCCTTTTTTCTGTCATCCTTGACATGTGTCAAGTAGACAGCTAAACAATTTTATAACGTAGAACAATGCTTTAAGATTATTCAAACTTATTATGAGAATGGGCGATTTTTAAGAACAAAATATCGCATACTTCTAGATTTTTTGTTGAATATAAGCATCCGAATGAGTCGAAATTTCAAAGGCTGCTGAAAAGAGGATAGACAAAGGACTGGAAGATGAAAAACTGGATGTTCTGTTCAAAATATTGCTGGTGTAGCGCAAAGTGTTGCTGAACAACCTTTAAAGTCGATACTTTTAAGTTTTTCAACAATTAGGTTTTCACGACTGTTTTTGCGGATTCTACCAGTTGAGCACCTCTGTACATTTAAATAATGTAACTTTTCACACTTTATTACTAAGACCCGTATTTTGATATATGTATTTAAATAGTGAAATCTGAAATTTCTCTAAATTTCTATTTATTATATTTTAAAACAACATCTGGCGCGTCTTTTGAATAGACCCTTTATATGACAATGTAAATAAGAAATGTGCATCGAAATAAAATTGTTGAAATTGTTGGACTTATTTTATGCCATAAGATCAGTTCCAACATCACTGTGAGAATAGATAGACGATAAATGAGTTCCTGAAAGACATGCAGTGCTACATTAAGGAAAGCTGAAGTGAAAAAAGTTATGCGAAATAATAAAATTAACCATTTTTAAGTAATTTCTAATACGACAAGCCAAAGCAAAGAATGTAATACTTAGGTAGGTAACACTAAAGCGCCGTTTTGATACCATTATGAAACCTCCAACAGGCAGATATCTACAGCCAGCCAGAGCTGTTGATATTATGTAGAAGATTGATGGGATTTAGGTTGGCGCACTGCCCCAGGCTGTCGAAGAAAGGAGCACCCAGTGATATGAATCGTCTAGCTGCCAAACCCCGCCATTTACAGAGAAAGTGCACAACAGGCTCCTTCTCTGAAAGGTCCCCACAGCTTTTGCAATGGGGGTTAAATGGTAACCCTAGATTTTCTGCGTGCGTGTGGATGGTCCATTGACCGGTAATCACAGCGACGAGTTTGGAAATTGAATGGCGTGGAGTCCCTAAGACTTCCTAAGTTCTTCGTATATCGTATTGGGACCAAATGGTTTTCGAAATAGCACATTAAAGAAATGGAGCTCCATCTTTCCATGCGCTTTCCTGAGAAATAATTTGTGCAGTTCCCCTTTAACAAGTGTCAGGGGGATGCCGATGACCTGGTAGAAGGTCTCTGAGGCCAATTGAGTCCCTTCAATGTTCCTATGCCCTGGAACTCAGATTAGAGAAATGTTACTTGCACACCCAAGAGATTTGATTTCTTCCTTACAGGACTTTATTAGTTTCGTTCTGCACCGACGCCACGGTCGCTAGAGCCTTGATCGTGGCTTAACTATCGGTGAAAATGTTAATATCTCCTTACGCTTTCCCTAAGCATTTTGCATGCCTGCAGGATCGTAAAGACTTCTGCTTGAAAAGCACTAGCAGTATTCGGCAGTTTAAAGGAGATAGATAAATTGGCTGATTTAGAGAAAATCCCAGCTCCGACTCCCGATTCCATCTTTCAGCCGTCAGTGAATGTAATACTTAGTAACTGTACAAACAGTGCGTTGAAGAATTACAGCACAGGAACGTGTGGACAAGTTTTGACAATTTGTTTCTGATATGATTTGAATATTTTTTTTTTTATAAGAATTTACTCGATTCTCTTACAGAAACTATGAAGATTAAAGTTCCGAAGGTTTGCAAATTCAAAATGAAAAATTAAGCAAAATTTTATCAACATTTTGGAGTATAATTATAGCCGATTCGTTATAATAAAGTGCCAATTTCAGACGGCTGAAAATTTTGGCTGATTTTTAATAACTTTTTTTCTGACGGTGTTGAGAGTTTTCTTTCTATCTAAAACTGCACATGATCGCCGCAAAATAAATTGTAAAAAATCCTTCCTCCATTAACGGTGGTTTCTAAAAACGTAAAAAATTTAAATTGATCTAATTCGACAAAAAGAAGCCGGAAAGGAAATAACTACGACGTTTTTGAAAATTTTTGAAAACGCGATAGCATCACCCACTTTTAAATACCGGGTGCTTTTTCAGCTGCATGAGAACTATCGACATCGATAACTATGGTTTGACAGCTAAGAATAACAAACTGTGTTGGCATTTCTATTCAGTAAGGCTTGGAAAGTCATCAGGAATCGTTTAGCGCCAGACAAAGCTTTCAAATTGTAGAAATTTACTTTGAAAAAAAAAAAAGAAAAATTAAAAAAAGTGTTTGCGAAGTTCCTAGAGCACTGGCGCCATCATCGGAACATATTTCCTTCGAAGTAAGGGAGAAGCTGGCGTTGCGCTGAATGGCGAGCGCTATCGGGCCATGCCGAATAAAGTTTTGTTTCTTAAACTAAACAGCGACGACATTTGATTCCAACAAGACGCAACATGCCATAGAGTGCACTTAACTAGCGATTTATTGGACTGATCTAATCGAGCTTATAACTCGTAGTTGCGGCGGACATACGTATGTCTGAAATCTTAAAAAAAAAAAATACCATGAAATTATCTTCCAGATTATAACAAAAAAAAAAAATCATCCTAACAATATTTCTGTCTCTTCTAAAAAACCTACCCGATATATGTGTGTCACGGAAAAACTTCAAAACTAAAGATGCTGCATTTTTCGCCCGTTCTCCCAGCAATACGCGTAGGCAACGACATTCACCAAACTTTCACATTTGATCTTATTAGGAAGATAGTAAAATACATTAAATCTGGTAATAACTGAAGTAACGGTTGGGAATTAGAAACGTTATTAAATAGCTATATGTTTGGAACCACCCAACGCTTATCATCTATCACATCATGTAGGCTTCGGGTCACCTGATATGGAAATTTTGCTTGCTAATGCAGACGCCTCTTTTGAAATGATAATATTTAGTGCAAAATCGTTATAATTTTCTAGCAAGGTAGATAATTCGTTTGTTTTAAATTTCTTTGTTATCTGTAGCTTAAAAATGAAGCAGAGTTTTTTATGGAGACTTAATTTCAGTGATAATTTGACAAAGTTGATAAGCTGAGTTCGGTGGCGACTTCTATTCAAGCGGCAAGAGAGCCTTCTGTTACCTCTGTTTTCTTCAACTTTTTAGTTAAAATTTTTGAAAACTTGTATCTACGAAATTTTTCTCTAATAAAATTTAAAATTTATATTGATTTATGATACATTTTTTTGTTAGTGATTTTACGAACTTTCTGGCATATAATGAATGTTCACATTTGTTTATATTGAGAAATTATACAGGACCACCTAAAAAGGAAAACAAATATGTAAAAAAGCAAAGCGGCGTTTGGGCCACTTTAAAATTTCTCTTCATTGCACTATTACTGAAAAGGATAAAAAAAAGATTAAGAAGTTTGAATTTTGACGAAAATTCGTTGAACTTTCTCAAGCATTGCACAAATTTTGAAAGTTAAAGTTATTTGGTTTTTATTGTATACGAGTTGTCTTAAAAAAATAGGGTGATATTTCATTTCTCTCAAAAAGGTTTTATTTATACATCAATCTTTATTTCATCTCCTTCAAAGTAGTGCCCCTCAGATATAATACTCTTGTGCCAGCGTCTTTCCAATCCTCGAAGCAGTTCTGATATGCAATTTTTGGTAAGTCCTTGAGATCTTTCAGCGATTCAGTTCTTATTTCTTCAATCGTCGCAAAACGCCATACTTTCAACGGTCTCTTCAATCTAGAGAAAAGGAAAAGGTCACAGGGAGCCCAACCTGTTGAATACGGTGGCTGAGGCATGATAACTGTGTTGCTTTTGGCCAAATAATCTCTTACAAGCAAAGATGAGTGAGCAGGTGCATTAATGACAAAAAAGCCTTGAATTTTTCTTTCCACACTTCCAGGATTTTTTTCGTAATGTTTCATGCAAACGGCGCATAATTTCAAGATAAAAGTAATACTCCTTGTAGGGAACCTTATGGTAAGAACTCCTGATGCACAACGCCATTGTAATCGGAGAAAACAGTGATCAAAAACTTACCTTACCATTTGATCGAACTTGGTGTGCTTTTTTTAGTCTTGGCTCTTCTGGACTTTTCCATTGGTACGATTGGGCTTTGGTTTAGATGTCATAACCATAAACCCATGATTTGTCACCAGTTGTGGCGCATATAAGCAAATCTGGGTCATCGTTGACGTTATTCAATAATTCTTGTGCGATCTTCATGCGACGTTGTTTTTGGTCAAAATTCAGGAATTTTGAAACGAACTTCGCTGCCACACGCTTCATTCCCAAACTTTCCGAAATTCCGAAAAGATCACATTGCATGAGCCAGCCGATCTGCCGGCATTCTCAGCAACTTCCCTAATTGTAATTCGATTAATTCACTTTTTCAACATTTTCATTGGCTGTTAAGATGCTGGGGCGCCCGAAGCGAGCGTCGTCATTCACATCTTCTCGACCTTCTGTGGAAAACTTGTACCACTTGTAATAATTGTTTTGACTCAGAGTACTAACGCCGTAAGCCACTGTCAACATTTCTTTCTTTCATCCATTTCCACGATTCCAATTTCTTTGATCCATTTTTATCGTTGGCAGAAAATCGCAGAACACGCAAAACATTTGTGTTATTTATGCGTCTCATAAAAAACTAAACATCCTATATTGCTAAAATCGTGTACACATCTTCGAGGCGAGTGAGCTAACATACACAAAAAAAAAAATAATAATAATAACCGAATAATAAGTCGAATGTACGTAGCCCGCGAAATTTGAAAATTAGCCTAATTCCTTGAAAACAACTCCCATGAATGAAAGTGCTAAAAAAGTGATTTAGTACTAAGAAATTTGACGAAAATTTGTTGAATTTTTTTAAACTTTGTTCAAAGCTCGAAATTTTAAGTTATTTAGTTTTTCATGTCGTACAAACTATGTTTTTACTAAAAACCAAAAAGTAAATCACGAAAAGATAGATAGTAAAAACGACTACTTTTAGTTTTATCTTTTCTAAATTTTGTTTCTTTTGCCTTTTTAATTTTCATTGTTTCTTTTAAGCGGTTTTTGCATTATCGAGTATTTCATTGATTGCTATTTGTAATGCTATGCCATTTTTTTTGCTTTGCACATATCACGAAAGTATATATACATATTTACAACGCAAGCTAGTCTGATTAAGATAGATAGAGGAGTTGTTCCAACTTGCATAGCTGATGAGCAACGGAACACTTTCAGTGCATTTCGCACATTTGCATGGGAAGTGCAAAGAGAAGCGGGATATACAAATTTTTACAGAGCTATAAATTACTAGCAGAAAATGCGTTTGATGAGCGAAGAAAATGTGTTTCCAAGTAAGAATGGAAAGAAAGAAAATAAGATTATCGAAAAAGTATAATTTTTTAGCTGGAAAGAATTGAAAAATTGCTTAACTTAATAAAAATTTAATGAATCTGCATTTCAACTGATGTGTAGCTTAGCGAGAATTAATACCAAATTCAGTCGAATTCACAGGAGAGAGTATTGTTGATAGATATAAGCATATATTTGCCCAAGACGAATATGGCGTACTAATGAGTTTTGCAAGCTAGAGCGATAATTAAGTATTGCCAAATTGACTACTACTACTACTACTCCCTATACTTTCAAACATCAATTTTCGTTTATGGGTTAATTAAGATTTTATAGACAGCACAAAATTTACAGTTTCTATTAGACTACGTGCTAACTAAAATAAAATATCTAAATATACAATGAGGCTTATAATGTATAAATAAATATATATGACTACATACATACACATGAACGAGCATGCGCTAGTCAATGTACGCTAAGTGCGTCAACCTTGCTGGAAGCCATTTGCATAAGTGCATAAAATCATAAATTATGGTTGTGCGCTTGACTCCTTGCTTGCTCCTTGCCTGTCTATTAGGCGCTCTGCCTGGTGGTTGCGTATACGCCACGTCTTGCTGCTTTGCTACTGGAAGATTTTCCAGAGCAGAGCAATTACTAGCTAATGTAGACACGTATCAGGCCGTTGGAACTGACGTCAACTTATTGAATTTGCACTTAGATATCTAAGTTGTTCCAACGTTTTTCAGTTGTGTGTGGAAACACTCATACGCTCTGTTGGCCCTATGCGTTGACTGTAGATTAATGATTGTCATATTGCAGCTAGTAAGCTTGCAAAAGATAATGTTTCATGAATTTTTGCATATATGTGTATTTAAATGTGTTGCTGTGGGTGTATAAGTGTAATGGTGTGCGCATATATGCAAGCGCAGTGACGCCTCCAAATATTCCGAAGAAGGGGTACGCGTGTAAGCTCGAAATTATTTATACAAAAGTTACTTGAACCGAGTGTTTTAAAAATATTTTATTTGAAAATCTTCAGTTATTTTATATTTCAAGTTACTTTTGAAGTTCAATGACATCTGTAGGGGGTTGTCACTAAGGGCGACTCAAAATTGAACAAACTGACGTTTGTGATATATTAAGGATTTTTTTTATTTTAAAAGTCTACGTAAGCTCTTATAAAGGGCCCGCCATCTATCGTTACGGATTTGAACTAGGTATTATTTGAAGAATGGTAACACTTAGCTGTCATCTGATTTGACAGAAAATTAGTTTTATTCTTCTGCTGAACGAAAATGGTTGTGTATACGCTCAAAGAACGCTGGGAAATATTGCGACATTACTTTGAAAATCATGGTAATGTTGCAGAATGTGTACGCAAAAGACTTTTACCGAAAAATCATCTTTTCGGATGAAGCTCATTTCCATCTCGGCGGGTATGTTAACAAGCAGAATTGCCGCATATGGGGCTCAGAAAACCCGCACGCACTCGAAGAAAAGCCGATGCATTCACAACGAGTCACTGTTTGGTGCGGATTTTGGTCGAGAGGCATCATTGGTCCATTTTTCTTCGAAAATGAGCGAGGAGTGGCTGTAACCGTCAATGGAGAGCTTTACCGGGCCATGTTGAACAAATTTTTGTTCCGAGAAATTGAAGAGGAACATATTGGTAGCATTTGGTTCCAACAAGATGGCGCTACTTGCCACACAGCGAATGCTACGATCAATTTTTTGCGCACTGTCTTCGAAGATCGCATTATCATTAGAGAACATTTTGTGCTATTAGTAAAAATATACGTATTAACTTATTTTGGTAGAAGAAAGTGGAAAAAGTTAATTCCTACTTCTTTGAAGTTATTATAAAAATCATTGATTTTCTGATTAACAACATCTCATTACCAACTAAACGCCTAATGCACTATAGTACATCAGCACACTCGAACTACTCATCTAGCATTCACCTTGCACTTGAGCGCTAAAAGCATACTCAAACTTTATATCCGTCCATATGCACACACATCTGTACGTACAATATGACTCATATTTGCATATTTAAAGGTTAGCTTTATGCGCAATTAATTCCTTGGATTTTCCAGCCTTTAGCTTTTACTACCGTTCAAATCGACTACTTCCTTCATCTTCAACGAAATGGCAATTTCGTTAGCTAACAATTTTGATTTTTTTTCCTTGATGTTCTAGTAATTTTTGCTTTTGGTTCATTACGCAAAGTGTTGCGTTGCCAACGCTGTTTCTTAGGAAAAAAGCGATGCCAAATTCCTTTGCAAATCAAATTTTAATGAATGCGTTTAATATTGACAGCTTTTGACATTTGGTTGTACCTGGTAGCCCGCACTTTGCTTGTTTGCAAGTCTGGTTCTTAACTGCGCTCGAGTTGTGCGAAATGAAACTGCAGGTGTGCTAGTAATTTCATGGATATGTGTGTACTGTATCTACTACCATTTAACAATCATGTAGGAAAAATATTATTGTGAACTAGAATACTACCAGTTCACTTTTCAGCTCAACCATATTAGCAAGTGACATTTTTAACACAGCGATGCCCTGTGAAATGTTAATACCCCAGTTTATACAAGTCAACAAAAATTCTTCTCCAATATGTTACAAATATGAGAAAAAAATACATCTCAATAATTTTGAACATTTTCAAATACTCTGTTTCATATTAAAAGTGCATACAGAATTTGATTTTTCTTAAATTGAACTAAATGCCTCAAAGTAATTCGCTAATTTAGGTTAGCTGATGTGCCTGTCCTTTGACGCACATAAGCCAGTTACAAGCTCCTAGTGATGCCACCGAAACTAACCTACCCTTACTCTACTTGGTCCTCTCGAAGGCATTGAGACGGATTTAAAAAGCTGGCTGACTGGTTTCGCAACATCCGCAATGTTGTGCACCGAGCAGTCTTAAGGAGTTATATACCTTGTGTCGGACAAAAAAATCCAAAATTTTTTTTATGGCACAAGAATGAAAGTTACAGACTGTGGAAGCGCGCGACCTTTCTTGGAACGATAAATTCACGCAAAACTTTAGACGCGATTATCTCGAAGTCATGTTTTTGAAAATTGCCATTATTTATCAAAAACTATTGGACCGATTTGCACAACCTTTTTTTTTTAATTATTCGAAGTTACAACCTCGTGAATCTGAATGGTTCACTTTTTAAAAATATTTGCATAGTTCGCTGGAATTAATTTTTTTTTAATTTTTCAACCCCTCAAAAATCGTTTTTGTTTGTTTTTTGGTGCAAAGTGGTTTTCATATCGAGAAATTTTTTTTTTCATTTTTCTACAATAATCATTTAATTTTTTTGATTTCAGTTGAGCTGCTCATGCGCTACCATGATCAGCGCAAGCCTCATCTAAAAAACGACGTTTCGGGGGAGGGGCGATATCAACAATAAATAATAACATTTTTTAAAATAAAAACACCAAAATGTATTCTTCGAGAGTTACCCTTCAGTATGATATATGCCTTATTTGAATAAAAGTTCTAAAACATATTTAAAAAAATTTTGAGAATCGTCCATGTTTTCGAGCTCACAAGGTGCCATATATAACCCTTAATTGTGTCTGAGGGCAGTACTTCCTAGTTATCCCGACAAAAAACAAAAAAATCGTATCAAATTTTAATTTAACTACCATCCATTGTATTTATGTTGCTGAAAGGAATATTTCTTCATTCGCTCTTCCAAAGTTTTGGGTTGAAATTTTTAGAATTTACATACAGTTTGAACCAATTTTTTTAATGTTTAACCAATTACTGTAGTTTATGTGTCAATGCGGTCAAGACGAAATCAGTGTTTTTTATAAGGATATATAAAATTTTTGACATACCTATGGCTTCCGACACTCAACGGAACCGTTCTGCCGGTCGGTGACAAGGCAATATATCTTGTCTTAATTCTTGACACGAAACTGTCATGGAAACTGAATGTTCAGGACAGAGTAAAGAAGGCAATTATGGCGCTCTACTCTGGCAAAAAATACTGTCGGTTTAATATGGGGTTTGGTCCCCAAGTCCACTTGCTAAATACAGGTATTATCAGTCCAATTATGACATACAGTGTTTTGGTTTAGTGGATAGGAGATCGTCAATCAAAAGGCTAGATAGTTTTTAAAGGGTGGCTGGTTTCAGTATTACTGTGGTGCTCAAAACAGAGTCAACTTCGCTCTAAATGTTATGATGCATTTATTGCCAATTGATCTCTATTGCAGACAACTAGCCGCCAAAGTGGCGCTAATATTAAGGGGAGGCTTAAGACTAACTACCAGGGCCACTCGATCATACTTGAAATATTTCCTGGTATTCCTAACACCACTGACTCTTGTGACTCGGTGAATACATACTTAGACAGGCTTCATACAATCCATTTGCCATCCAGATATGACTAGGAAAATAGTGTAATAAATGATGAAAGCGGGGTCGTATTAATACTGATAGCTCAAAGCCCAATAATCAAGTGGCGGGTGGTGTATGCTCCGAAACTATAGGCACCAAAATATCCTTTCGCTTACCAGATCATTTCAGAGCTTTCCAAGTCGAAACCTTGGCAGTCTGAGTGCGGTACTTTTCAATGCTAAATAATAGTGTAGTACCAATTAAAGAACTTCTCATTTACTCCGATAGTCAGGCAGTTCTGAAATAGCTCCTATTATGTTAACCCTTGTTTAAGGCAGGGAAAGAGTGTTACAAATGATTAAAAAAAAAAATACTTTCAAAGTATTCTTCTAATAACCAACCAGGACACATAACTGTAAGGCAAATGAGTTAGCTAGAATAGGCTCCTCGCTCCAAATTAGTCAGCACAAGATCCATATACCCACGCCCTTGGCAACACGTAAGCTTTTAATCGACAGGCACACCATTACTGTTGGATATTCCAATTAGAAACAGCTAAATACCTGTGCTATCAGCAGATAAACGTGGCCCGAATAGGATATGGGGAGATTACGGGCACCACCCAGTGACTATTGTGGAAGCTGTCAGAATATAGGAGAGTAAGCCGCAGTCGAAAACGCCTTCTATACGAGTGCATAGCTCTATGCAGAAGGCGGTTAAGGGGTTATATAGTATACCTTAAATTAAATGATTATTGTAGAAAAATGTTTTTTACTGAATCTGAACGGTTTGTTTACCTAAAACAATATAACTTTCCTTCTAGTGCTCCGATCCTTATGATTTTTTGAATTTATATTTTTAGGATGATGCACTTTTAGAATATGCCATAAAAAAAAATTTCCTTTTTTTTGTCCAACAGTTGGTTATATACCTTAACCCCTTAAGCTCATTGTACTGCACTCGGATTCCCTTTTAATTTTCTTCAAATCTATCCGACTTCCGAAGAAATCTGAGTAGATCTTGTGGTGCCCAGGAGCCAAGGTGATCGCTTCTTAACACATCACTGCCAAAGACCTCAAGCCTGATCCGAGCGAAAGCCGGAAAATAAATGGATTCTTCCATATTTACTCAAATTTAGCCCTCTAACTATCAGCATTCTTTGCTGCGCCCATAGACGAGTCTTAAATTTTCTTGCATAAAAAAGTAATAATTTACAGACAATGCATAATTTTCTTACTGGTATTATGCCAGTAAATGAAGAAGTAGTACGATTTCTTGTATTAAATACCAGTATCTGAACGAGAATGCTTCCATATTTGTTTGGTTTTCCTCTGCAGGGAAGTGCTGATATGCAAAAGCATGCACACGTAAGTAAGTACACTCCGCTTCTTGAGTGTATCATCACAACTAATTGATTTATTCCTATCGTTGGAATTGAGAATCTTTACCCCTGGGGCACTAGGGCGCACCATTAGTTAGTTTAAAATTGGGCTCTGGACTTTTAAGTTCATACAGAATATCTTAACGTGTTTTACTGAGTGTTCATGAGAGTAAAGATTTTGAGATTACGCTTTCACGCTAATTTAATTTTAATAATCAATTGCGAGGTTTTTCAGATCCACATACGTGGAAAGTAATTTACGACTCTTTTTTGCGATTATATCTTGAGATGGAGTTTTTTTTTCTAAAACTAATGCTAGAACAAATTGTACCTTTCAATTACTTGGGGTTTTAGTTATTTTATCTTGTAAATCCGATATTAGATGTAATTGCGAAGCATCCCTGCATTCTATAAATAAATAAGAAAAGAATAAAATAGTGGACCACTATCGGTCAATGACCAGCGATGGCAACATATAATCTAAAAACATTCAAGAGAAAATTGTTTAATCTTGTCATTTTACAACCCTTGTAAAAAGCTTCGATATTTGTAGTTTTCCGGCGTGTGTGAATTTCTTATCACGCTCTTAGCTGGTACACAAATTGCAGATCTTAGATATTATGCTGATGAAACCTAGATCTTGTTGCTTGTTTTCAGTAGATAACAAAGTTGTGCTCTTGGAAAAAGCAAATGAAATCCAAAAGTCCATATGATTGACAATAAGCCTGCGACGGGAACCATGACCAAATCAGTGGTACCTTTAAAGCTGAACATTCTCTCGGTGGAAAAACTTTTAGTTAACAAGAACAGTTATATGTAATGTTGAATGAAATTGTTGGTGTAATAGCTTTATGCTAATTTTTAATATCTATTTAAATTCAAATTAGATCAATGTGCTCAATAAAATACTATTGCGGAGACGAGTGCAAGTGGGACTTCCTCCGGAATCAAGAGAAAAAACATAAATATTTTACCTTTCATCTGATACCCTTTCCATGCTAATAGTAAGCTGTGGCACCAACGATTCGATTCTGGTGAGGTTGAAATGACATACTCTTTTATTACCCAGAAGGAATTGCTCACTCAAAGGTTGGTATGACAACGAAGTTCGATGTATGGGTGTCAGAGGGTCCGAAGATCAAGGATTCCTAGCTGACACACAACAAAATCGACTCATTTTTGAACTAAATATCTAAAAACTCTTGCTTCGAGTTTGGCGGCATCAGAAGTGATTCATCCACTATGAGCTGCTAAGCGCAATAACAATTCAAAAACTCAACTCGGGTTTCTACTGTCAACAATTAAAAAAAATTTAGCTAGCTAACCGATCAAAAGCGAGCAGTACGGGAGCGAATTGGTGAAGAAGACGTCAGTCGCACACATTTTTAACAATGCGCCAGGATCTCCAAGAGCTTAAATAGCAGCCCCCGCCATATTCGCCATATGGTCCAGATCGGGAGACAAGTTCATATCACTTTTTAATAATTTGTAAAATTTTCTATTTTGCTGTTTTACAAACGTAACGAGGACGTCTCAATCGCGAAGTTGTGAAATTGTTTTCGAAAGGGCAAAAGTTATCATTATATTAATTCAACTAAGCTTTCTGATGCACTTATTTTTATCTATAAGAGCTTTTTATCTTCGGCGCCTTGCAGTTAAATAGTTGGCTTAAAATTTTCATGGAACTTATAAACTTTCTAATTACCGTTATTCTATTCTAATGTAGAAGTTTGATCCCACAAATTTAATTGCACTTTTGGACCAAATATGAGATTTCGAAAAAAGAAATCCAAAACATAGCAAAATTTTTGCGTAAATGGTATACAACTTTTTCATTGTCGATCTTTAGATCCTGGGCGATGCTAAGACTATAAACATGTCGTTCAACTTTGATTATTTCCGTGATTTTATTGACCTTTTCGACATTTTCCTTGACATCAAAAATGCTTGAATGGAATCGACGAAACCAAAATTGCACTTACGGTTAACTAAAGGGTGATTTTTTAAGAGCTATAGGAAAGTTTTTCAAGAAAAACACACGTAATATTCAGAAAAATGCATGACATTTTTATTTAAATCGATGGTACAGTCCATTTTATTTAATGTTTGAAGATTATTTCATGCAAATATTGACCGCGACTGCGCTTCAAATGGTCCATCCGCTTAGTCCAATTTTGGCATACTCTTTCCATTGTTTCGGCCGGTATCTCACGTATATGTAACTGCTTTAATGCGTTAATTGAAGCAGGCTTGTCCGAATAGCCCCACAAAAAATAATCTAAAGGCGTCATATCGCACGATCTGGGTGGCCAATTGACAGGTCCAGAACGTGAAATAAAATGTTCACCGAACTCGCCTCTCAACAAGTCCATTGTTGCGCGTGCTGTGTGGCATGTGGCAACGTCTTGCTGAAACCACATTTCATGCAAGTCAAGCTCTTGCATTTTGGGCAAAAAAAAATTGGATATCATTTCACGGTAGCGCTCACCATTCACTGTTACGTTACGATTCGCAGCATCTTTGAAGAAGTACCAATGATACCGTCAGCACATAAGCCGCACCAAACTGTGACCTTTTCGGGATACATTGGTAGCTCTTGCAATTCTTCTGGCTGAACTTCACTCCAAAATCGACAATTCTGCTTATTTACGTACCCATTGATCCAAAAATGAGCTAAACAGAATTTTTCGATAAAAAGGTGGATCTTCGGCCAACTTTCCAAGAGCCCATTCACCAAAAATTCTGCGTTGCGGTAGGTCGTTCGGCTTCAATCGTTGCACCAGCTGTATTTTGGCTTCACACCTAAATCTTTTCGCAAAATTTTCCATTTGTTGAGTAACAGAGGCCCAATTGCTGCGAACAGCGACGAATCGATAATTGATGGTCATCATTAACACTGGCGGATACATCTGCGATATTTTCTTCAGTTCGCACTCTACGTAAGCGTATTGGTGGTTTGATGTCCATTAATGTAAATTTGGTTCTAAATTTAGTCACAATAGCTCGAATAGCCGCTCCAGTGGGTCGATTAAACTGACCATAAAATGGAAGAAGCGCGCGATAAACTTTCAATGATTTGCAAGCGTTGTTCCTTTATAAGACGATTCATGGTTAAATTATAGACCAAACTGAAGATGTTTGACAGTGAAATAAAACACGAAACGTGCGTCAGCTGTTTAAACCAACTGTTTAAAAAGATAATAGCTAAAAAATTACCCTTTAGCTGTTACAATATCGGCACTAAAAACACCATTCACAATTTCAGCGGCCTGGCTTTTTATCATATTTTCGCATTTTCGTCTTTATCAAAGAAAAACTCTAAAAAGTTCTGAATTTTCTCTTTGCTGACTTCCTCTGTACACACCCTGAGTGTAACTCATTTTTTAGTATGAAATGTGACATTGACAAAGAGATAAATTCGAAATTGTTCGGTACTTTACGAGATATCGAGCTCTTTAGCCATCTACCGAGAAAATAGTGGATTTCTTTTGCTCCCCACTAACATGAAATTCTGATCCTCATTTGACTTTTCCTCTATTTCTATTGAACGCATATTCGAAAATAGTTTTTAATTACTGAGTTTTACACTTACTTCTAAAATTAAAAGTTCTGCGCTGAGTATTTTATTAAATTTATAAAATTTTGTGACAATATTTATCGCTTTCAATTGGTATTGATATACGCAGGCAACAGTTTCAGAGTATTTGTGCGTCAGCCGAAGCTACGTTACCAGAACGAACATAATACATGTCCGACCACGGACTGTCACTTCAATAGAAATCCTTGAACGCAAAATGTTTATGCTATTACAGCGATGAAATAATTTGGCTGACATATATAACTATTCCCTTGCAAATGCATGCGAACTATGTCAAAGTTGGTCCTGTAGTTATGAAGCAGAGTGTACGTAATCAAAGCGTGATTTCCTTTCGAAATTATGACCTTTCATAAATGAAAGTGAAAATTCATTTTAGCTGCTTTCGTCCCAAATGCTGTTAGCAACTGCTGATTTGGAGGTATAGACAGCTGATACTGCAGTTGCTGTTGCACCTCATACGCAGCTACGCCGTACGGCATGTAGGTAGGTATGTGTTACGATTTTTCGCTTTGCTATTCAAAATCAACTTAATTAAGCATATTTGTTTGAATTGAGCTTAAGTTGAATAATATGCCTAAGTGCATTCGTCAAACTGAGTGTGCTTTCAGAAGTTGATTGATATTATTTAGTGATATGAGACGTTCAGGGTTAATACCATAACCTCTTAGGTGACATGATTTGTCGAAGCGTAACTTATCGAAGGTAATGCAGTAATACTGTGGTCTTAAATTTATGTTACATAGCAGTTATAAGAGGACTCTATAAGTATATATATAAGTATATATATGTCAGTGCTTTGAAAGGCATGTACTGAACTTAAAATGGAGCAATCGATTTTTTCTAAGAGCCGGTATAATTAGAAATTGCTTTTGGTTAACAACTTTAGCAAAATAAGTCTCAAACAAGTTGAGCAGGCATTCAAACTACATTGAGTGTTCTCTAGAATATGTGAAAATGTGAATATGCACATACGTACATAATATTAAATGAGAGGTGATATGATATAATATACGACGGTCAAAATCGCTTAAGCGTTTATCGCGAAGAGAAGATATGATCCATCCACCTGTTGAAGCGACGGCAATAGCTGAGTCATTCTCCTCGCGGGAATATCAATGGGTACATGATCATTAGGTATTCATATATTTCGATACCACTAAAAGATGCCGCTTTGCGTTATACTTAGTACGACAAAAAAATCAAAAAATTTCAAAATTGGTCAAAAATTATACTCCAAGCAATACCAAACCAAAAGTTGTCGACCAAAAACTTAAAATTCTGCAATTGTGTGTCTTGTTTCCACGGCAACGATGAGTAAACGCGATGTCATGCTTTCACATCGAAGTTCAATTATAGGAAGCGAATTTGCGAATTTTCCTTTTTACTTGAGCACTGCATCTAAGTTTGGTGTCAAAAGTTGTACCTAGGTACTTAGCCGCGCTATGATACGGGACTTGCGCTCCACTAATATTTATATAGTGGAAGATATCTCTTTTTATTGTACGTGAAGTCAATATGAACAGAGTTTGTTTCGTTGTTTCTAAAAATTTGCATTTCACTCAATCTGTGTTTTTCCCACTGAGAGGAAAGGTTTGTCATCTACAAACGCTGCTGTGATGCAGTTTTGATCGGTAGGTAAATCCCATGCAAAAATTAGGTAAAAATTGACCCCAAAACACTACCCTGTGGGACCCCAGCTTGAATTTCTTTCAGTTCTGAATTTTTGATAATAATTCAAAAACTTTGTTTTTTTTCTTTTATCATTTGTACAATAATAAATTATTTAACAAATATCAGGCCAGTCCATAAGTTCGTGCGTTTTTTAAAGGTGGTTTTAAAATTAATAAACAAGATGTTTTAAATATTTATTAATCAATAATATATTTTCCTTCATTATTTACAATGTTTTCCCAATGTTTAGGCAAATTTTTAATGCCCTGCTCAAAAAATTGTTTGCCCTTGTAACGAAAATACGCTTCGATATCCCTTTTTATGGTATAGTTTCTTTTGAGGAGTAGTTCTTGTTACTCATATGGGATTGAAGTCCACGGAAAAGGTGATAATCACAAGGTGCAATATCCGTAGAGTAGGGTGGATGCGGCATTAGCTCCCATCCGAGCTCGTTCAGCTTGCCTAATGTTTGCCTTGCGGTGTGAGGTCTTGCGCCTATTCACTACAGACGGTCGATTTATTTTAAGTGCTTCATTCAACTTTGATAGCTGATGGGAATACTAATCAGCAGTTATCGTCTGATTTGGAAGTTCATAATAAACAATACCGGCCATATCCCACCAAATAAACAGGAGAATCTTCTTAGGGTGAAGGCCATCGCTAGGGGTCGGTTCTGGTGTTTCATCTTTATCTAACCATTGGCGTTTGCAAACAGGATTATTGTAAAGGACCCATTTTTCATTACCAGTAACGATACGGTTCAAAAAACCTTCATTTTCAAGCCGTTGCAGCAGCTGAGAACACACATTCACTCTCTGCTGAAGGTTGGCGACGGAGAGTCTATGTGGAACCTATTTTCCCAGCTTTGAAACCTGTCCCAACTGAACCAGGAGCCGGTGAACTATTCCATGCGATGAATTTAACCTCTTAGCTATCATATCGACTGTCAAATTTGGCTCAGCTTCCACGAGTTCGAGCAAGGCGTCAGAGTTAAAGACTTCAGTTCGCGGGGCATCCTCCACATCGCACTTACCACTTCGGAATTCTGAAAACCACTTTTGCGCAGTCCTTACACAACACATGCCTCTATCCCCGATTAAAATCATTTGTTGAATGCACAATATATCAAAGAAAATATAAATAGTTCAGTTATATTCCGCAAATAATTTTTTGTATGCAAAAATCGTACAAAAGTGAAATTATGGGTGAAATACGCACGAATTTATGGACTGACCTGATAATTACTTAGCAGCGCTAGCAACAAAAGTCTTCGGCTGAATTCAAAAACGAAAAGTTATTAAAAAAAAATGAAAATTATTTCGGATGAAATTGATTAACCATTCTGGTAACTCTTCCGAACTATAAGCGTGAGAAAGAGAACATTTTTATTACTTTATTAATCCAAATCATACTAAAGCAGTACGAGAGTAGTAGAATGTGGCAGACACGGTGGAATGAATTAAAAAAAAAAATCGAAACGTACCGTAGCAAATTTTTTTGTTGTTGATTTTTTTTATTTTTGTTTTTCTCTTTTACCGAATATATTTTTACTGAATGATAGAAAAATTCCTAACTGAAGTCGGCACGTTGCTCTGGTTGGAGAGATTTTGATTTTGAATAAATTCAAAATTTCCACATGAGAAATGCCAGCCATCTTTTTAATTAAATGCCAGTCATCCTGTTAAAGTAACCGGACGCTTGTATCTTAAAAAAGCTGTCTTTGATTCGAAATATCTGCCTTCTCTGGCTTCTATTCACTCTTAAAAGTTTACTTTCTCAATTGTTCGTCAAATGCAGTTTCAGGAATGAAAAAGCAGATTAATATGCAGAAAGATTCAACGAAATAATTTGAATCTTTTCCAGAAGCTCACAACTGACAATTCTTGATTTGGGCACAAACGTGATCAGTTGCCAAAATTCGGTATTCTAGCCGAACAGACTCTAAAAACTCAGCCAAATTGTGATAAAAAGTTTTTGGAGAAATCGCCAGTATCATTTCAGTAGTCATTACAAATGAACTCTTATTACTTTTAGTGAAAGTACCCGATTTTTTCATATGCGAATTGGGAATTACCCGCCTTGTGAACGATTTGGTATTTCACCACCTTAAGCAGTGCTCCACATAATTGAAAGCGCTATCAGTATAAACAGTACTTGTACTTTTTGTAGCATTCTGAGCGTTTCGGTAAAAGATTACCAAGGTTTCGCACAAAAGTGAATCGCTACTCTTTGTTTAAAACTGCATAATTTCTTGCGCGCCACTAAAGTCTACTGAAATAATGTGTACTCGTACATAGCAGTACCGGCAACGTGAGCTAGTCATTGAATAGAGAGAGAGAGAGAGAGAGAGAGAGAGATGCAGTGGAGCGCCAACGCTCGCTGGTCAAACATCATAATTTCAGTAGAAATTTTCCAAGTCACTAAACTTGGTAAAGAAGATTCACTTGAAAAGCATACTCGCACTTTGTGTTTTCTCGACTTTTTGTCACCTTACCAAAGTTCTTTCTATAATTAAACTTTTATCAGTTCATACCCCTGATTGCACAAATTTCATTGTCTACGGGTGTGGCTTATGGTCCATTTGGCAATTCATTACCAATCAATTACTCCCACATTCGAGTTACTCAACTAGTTTATAAAGAAAGGCGATTTTTTTGTGTTTAATCCGCACAAAGTGCCACTCATTTCGGATTTTTGCCTTCACGTTATCGTTTTGTGTACGATACGCAAACTCATTCAAGCAGCACCAAAACGCATCACACCATCATCACCACTAATGTCACTAATACTAAAAAGACAATGACTTAGCATACTTACGGGCGCGCATTTAAGCATGTGATTATCGTGTACTGTTCTTCGTTTTTTTTTGTTTTGTTGCGAAGCAGAGTTGCAATTAAGTAAGTTCACAGGCAGCGGGCAATTAT
Organism: Anastrepha fraterculus; assembly: GCA_037575425.1. Lineage (NCBI taxonomy): Eukaryota > Metazoa > Arthropoda > Insecta > Diptera > Tephritidae > Anastrepha > Anastrepha fraterculus. The sequence goes on along the minus strand of JAYXIM010035213.1, from coordinate 28,818 downwards.
AATTTTTTTGTTTCGCGCACACTCGGTTTTTATGGCCACGAGTTGAAACACTTTGAACTAAAGTAATAAATTGAATTTGTAACAAATAAAAGGAGCGAAATGTAAAAGGGTTCGTTGGAGTTTTTAGATAAATGTTGAATGCTGTCGTTGATGTTGGGATGAAATTAATTATTATATTAATTGAAGTGTGTTTATTGCTTTTTATAAGTGCTGATTTGTGTTTGCTGATAATAGAAGTTGGCTGTAAGATGAGAAACGAGCAGGCACAGGAAGCCTCAGGGTTGTTGTGCGAGGTAGCACAGAAGAGCATTCATGGAAAATATTTTAGTCTCTTATGGATATATAGGCAAAAATGTTAATGCTTTTGTGAAATTGCGCGTATTTTTGTGTGAACGGATATATGCCTATGCATGTGTGTGTAGTTCTGCGCTGTTGGCAGCCGACACCTGATGTCGTGTAAGCTGCGTGCATGCCCTCTCGCTTATTTTATCAATGACATTTTTAACTCTGTGCTATTTTTAAGCAATTTTCACATTTTTCAGGCCTCCCACTGGATGCATGACGCTCTGCATGACATGTCAGTGATCATGTCATGCATGGACATTTTTTTTTTAAGTTTATTCTGAACGAATTTACCCGTTTAATTGAACCCAATTATGACTTCTGCCTGTTTCTCTCGTTGACTTATCATACTTGACATGTCATCATATTTTACACGCACACTTGCAAATCTCTCGAGAATGCCCAGTAAAACTAAAAATCTTCAAATTTATGAAATATTATAAGTACTACTACATAATATTTTTTTTTTTTATAATTACTTCAGTAAAAATAAAAAAATTACAATATTCCGTATTTAAATGAATTAACTTAATTTAATTCAGTGCCAATTTTTGAATTCTCAGTTTTGAGAAAGTCTTCACTTTTCGATGGCGACTGGCAAGACATGCGCGAAGGCTCTTTACTACTTTTTAAAAAATTATTGTGCTTGATACTCCTTACAGCGAAGTCGGCGTCAAATATTTATATATTTTTTTTCTCTTATCTGAAGAGAGTCAATATCGGCAAAGCCGAATCACTTCTCGTCTCATGCTTAAAATGATATCATTGACTTCGTTGTGCACAATGTCATCGATGATTACCAAATTCACTAACTGGTTACCCATTTGCCTCACACCTAATAAATACCTTTCCCCCTCATTCATTAATCGCATTTAAATTCACCTTAGCTCGCCTAACTTTGTTCTGCTATGGCAAAATGCCGTGTTGTTTGTATATCCACTCATCAGACGTGCAAAAGCTTGTAAACGGATGTAGAAATGGACGGTAAGTGGATAGCTGACCGAAAATACGATGCACCTTTGGTATTGTTGAGCGCTAAAATAGTCAGTTGGTCAGAATTTCGCATGAACTTGGATGTAAGGCAAATTGAAAGTTTGGTTAATTTGCAAAGAGTATTTGATTACTTCGCATGATTTGCTCATCTATGCGTATGTATATAAAGTAGCTAAAGCATTTTATTGCCTGTCGCAGTAGATGTGATTGCTAGCATGACGTTGCAAGCTCTTCTTATTTTTCGTGCTGGGGCACTATGTTGAATTGCGTGATAAATGACGCTGCTTATTGCAAGCAGAGCAGCTGTCAAGCAGCACTACTTTTTCCACCTCACATTCGCGCCATTGTTATTGTGCTGTTAAAATTTTCCACCTTGTTGTTGTTCGCGTTTTATGATGGTTTTTTGTTCGGTTTTGTGTTGCTCTTAAGTGGTGGCATCTTAATTAAGTGCAAATGATACTGCAAATATTTTGCAGATCTCAAGAGCTTTTAATGGCATTCCACGGGCGAGGTTATATCTTTATACCCCCAGGGTATTGAAATTTTATATGAAGGGTATTATTTTGAAGCGTAAGTAAATGTAAAAGCATATAGGGATCGAGATATATATGGCAAAATGCCCTGAACGATGAGAGGAATCCAACTAGCCCTGTCTGTTCGTCCGTGCGAACGATAACTCGAAGACATTTTTTTAACTTTTTTATTCATTTATTTATTCAATTTAAGTGACGCATACACCATTGGGTATTTTGTCAAATGATTGATTCAAAGTAGCTATTTTGCTAAGTCGTTGTAAAAATTTAAATTACAGTTAACAGTAGAAAAGTGGATGTTGTAGCAGTTATGAAAAAAAGACAAACAATGGCAGTGGTAGTAGGGATTATTTGAAATTAGTTGAAAGAATGAGAAATTATTTGAGTACATTCCACAATAATTAGCGGCCGCCGTAGCCGAATGGGTTGGTGCGTGACTACCATTCGGAATTCCCAGAGAGAACGTCGGTTCGAATGTCGGTGAATCACCAAAATTAAGAAACAGTTTTTTCTAATAGCAGTCGCCCCTGGGCAGGCAATGGCAAACCTCCGAGTGTATTTCTGCCATGAAAAAGCTCTTCATAAAAATATCTGCCTTTCGGAGTCGGCTTGAATATGTAGGTCCCTCCATTTGAGGAACAACATCAAGACGCACACCACAAATAGGAGGAGGAGCTCGGTCAAACACCCAAAAAGGGTGTACGCGCCAGTTATATGTGTATATATTCGAAATAATCGGCAAAGTAACGAGGCCATTCATGTCTGAGGCGGAAGTTCTTCTGTATACATTTAAATTTTATTAAAAAGTGTTCCAAAATTCAATTCAAAATCGTAACTAAGAACTTAGTCTATTTCCGAAAGATATCTAAAAATCAGGATTTTTTGTAAGATATTTTAATTCGCTTAATTATATGCTGATCTTCTTATTAACACACCTCCGCCATGTCAATTTAAGCCGGCCTCTATTTCGGGCGCCTTGAGGGATCCACTGTAAAGCTGCGTGAGCAACTTCGTCTGGATTCTTTCTCTGCATTTGTATTTTTTGGACGTGATCTCCTTTTCAATTGGCTTTGGTCATATGAAATGGTTCGAAAAGTGTAGCAGCGACTTGAGCGAAAATATTTGACCGTAGCATCCGCCGCATAGTGAAAAATTATCTCAAAGTCAAGCCTTACAAGATTCAAAAGGCGCATGATCTCACACCAAAACAGCAACCAGTCAGACTTGAGAGAGCGAAGTAGTTGCTTCGCGGGGCCGAAAACGGTCAATTTCCGAACAATGTATTTTTTGACGTAAAAATGTTTCAAATTGAGCAATTCGTAAACTCCCAAAACGATAGGGTTTATTTAACAGACCATTCATACGAGAATTTGAGTCATCAATTGGCCACCAGGAGGCAGCACCCGCCTGTGATAATGGTTTGGGTCGCGGCAACCGCAGATGGGCGCCCTTCAATCGTTTTCATCGAGACTGGCTTCAAAGTAAATGTGAAATATCATCGGTAAAGTATTTTGGGAGTTGATTTGAAGCGGTGGGCAGACAAACATTTCGGTGGGAAATCATGGGTGTTTCAACAGGACTTGGCATCGTCTCTCAAAGCTCGAGTGACCCAAGAATGGCTAAAAAACAACGTTTCGAACTTCATAAGGTCCACACAATGGCGCTCTCTCTTTGGGCGATTTTGGAGAGCAATGTCCGAACTAAAAGATTCACCAGTTTTGAGGCGCTGAAAGAAGGCATTTTCCGTGAGTGGCCCAAAATACCTACATTCGGGCTGCTGGCGATTCGTTTCTGGATGGTCTGAAGGCCATAGTCACGGCAAAAGGCGATCATATCGAGCAAAAGTAGGTTGATTCTTAATTTTGTATTATTTTCACACATGTTTTTGCTTTGATTTTGTAATTGGTTACACTTCGAGCTAGATTACTTTTGAAATGTGGACGAAATCTTTCAATAACCTTGCATACCTTAAAAAAAATATTAAAAAATAAAGAAGAACTTATATCTTAGTTTTAAAATAAAGCCAAATTACTCACATGCAATGCGAATGATGAACCCACGCGCACTTTTGTGAAAATACATTTATCTCGATTACGGCTTAATAAAACTCGTCAACCCTATTTCATTTATTTATTTTAATATTCCACAGCACAAATACCAAAATGTACAGAAATATGAGCAAAATTGGCAAATAAATATGAACAATAAGAAAGGTACAATATTAAGCAGCCATGGTTATATCCGATATAAATATTATATAAATTTGTTACATATTAAGACTACATTTCCACTCATCTGTGTGATTGTTACAAGCTACAACTCTAGAATTGTCTATGAGTTTGTTTGACGACAAAAAATAAAAGCCAGCCAAATAAATTTGTTTTACTAAAACCTCCGAACCGTATTCAGACGTCCTTACTTGCCTTCTTTTTCGATTCATTACATTTTGTTAATATTTTAATGGCTTAAGTGCCAAAAATTAATGAAACGATTAGCAAAGCAATGCTGTAAATAGCTTGCTTCATTTTCTGTGGAGTCTTATGTACTTCATATGGTGAATGTAAATTTTTAGTAAGCTGCATACTTAATACATACTAAGATGTCTCAACAAAAAAAAAAAAAAAATGCCTTAAATTTCAAGATAATTCTAAAAAAGTGATATTTTTTTGATTTGTATTGGTACATTACATTTTGACTTAACATAGCGTAACTCGACTGCAGAATCCCTAAAAATATCACCGCTTTATATATAAAGAGTGGTTAAATTTCAAGGGCCGATGTTGAATGTGAACCACACATAAACGTGAACAACACCGTTTTAACCACCCTTTATTTTTATTTTATGCCCTTTATTTTGAATTTATTTTAATTTGCCGCATTTCTTTTTGCATATATTGAAAACTTAATTGTGAATAGCTTTAACTTAAATTTTTGATGTCGTTTACTAATGGACACATCAATACGAGGCCAATGTTTTCCTATGCATATAGTAAGTATATCTCAAATGACTCACCAATACAAACAAGTAAGCCATAAATGTATGCAATTTAATAAATGTAAAATATTTGCGCATACGTGAAAGCTTAAGACAACCTGCGTCAATGTTTTTAATTTTAATAACAGAGCCGTGCCATGCAGAGTTGTACGAATACATTTTTGTGCTGTTTGCTTTTGCGCTCAATTGATTGCAGCTGCCGTTGTTGCTGAATGTGCAATTTTAAACCAGCTCAAATGAAGTGTCTATATTATTTAATTCATTGCACACGATGCATGTTTTCTTTGTAGTGATGTAAATGTTTACTTCGCTGGATTTTCAATTCTGCATACAGCATCTCAGGTGCTTAAGTAAATAAGCGATAAAAAAAATTTAAATAAATAAAATTAAGTTAAATTAATATTTAAAAGTAACAACGTCTCTTCCATGTCTTTTATGAGCATAATGAACATAACGGTGGTATGTAAGAGCATAAAGGAGGGAGATAGCTACAAACTATACTTATATAGTGGCTATGAATGTATAGTATGTATGTCTATAGCAGGGGTGATAAAGCTCCTTGATGGTCGGAGCTATTTTTTTAAATTAAAAATTTTTTGCGAGCCGCAGTTAAATACGGTCTGAAAAAAATTACTTTATTTTATTTTATTATTTAGATATCAACAACTAAACACATTTAGTTTACTTCTCTTGATGACTCTTTGAAAATTTGTATTGCGGAAAACGCTCTTTTGATCGGAGGGCTCTCATTTGATCGGCGAGCTCTCTTTTAGTAATAATAATAATAATAATGGGACTCTGCACAAGAAACGCGAAAAAGCAACTTTGCTGTCACCCTGATTGAAAAGTTGCCCCTAAATTCATTTGCTATTTACTTTTCATGCTTTTGTATGACTCCAAATGCTTTAAAGTCTTCGAAAATTGCTGAGTCGCTCCCAACAACTTTGCAAGCTGTTCTTGTGTTTGCAATAAATATTCGCTTACAATTTTCGTGCAGGTACATAATTTTGATGCTTGTCTTGCGTAAAAATGACCTCCTATTTAGCATTGATATTAGAGCGGTAGTAACAACCAAAGCGGCGGCCATCGCAGCCGAACGAGTTGGTGCGTGACTACCTTTCGGCACTCAGAGAGAACGTAGGTTCGAATCTCCGTGAAACACCAAAATTAAAAAGTTTTTTCTAATAGCGTTCGTCCTTCGGCAGGCAATGGTAAGCCTCCGAGTGTATTTATGCCATGAAAAAAAAGCTACTCATAAAAAATATCTGCCCTGCGGATTCGGCTTGAAAGTGTGGGTCCCTCCATTTGTGGAACAACGTCAAGGCATACGCTACAAATAACAGAAGGAGATCGGTCTAATACCTAAAAAACATAAAGGGTAATCGCCAATTAAGAAGGGTTTTCCAATAAGAGGTGTTATTTTTATAGTTAAGGGGGGCGCCTGCTTTAGAGGCTTCAAAAAATCGATTTCTTCGTGGATTTTCTTAGGAAGGAAGGAAATATTCGACTGAAACGGAACTTTCAAGTGTTATTGTTATATACTTCAGCAGTCTTTACAAATTTTTTCATTAAAATATAATATATTATATGTCATATTATGCCTGGTACAAGCATTTTGCCGAGGCGCTTCGAGTGTGCATGTGTCGTGCGGCGGGAAAGATGCAGGTCGCAATTTTCATCTGAAACCAAAAACCGAAACATTTTTTTATTTTAGTATAGTATAGCTTCTAGTTAAATCAAGAAAATTAAACAAAACGTAAGAAATTCAAAAATTGTTCGCTAATGGAAAAACAAATTCACTTTAGATTGTTTAAAAAGGTGGTTAATCATAACTTTCTTAAAGTTTTTTAAGTTAAACTAGAACAGAATTTAATTCGGAATACAATCAATGTTATCTCGTTTCGATAGGACGTTTAACTTTTTCCCTATCTTTCCCGCCAAATAGGAAAAATCGTTAAATACAAAACCGAGAAATCGCGCGTCAAAGTTTTTGTATATAAAAAATGCGCTGAAACATCCCTGAGATTCCTAATCTTGCTTACGCTATCTCTTGTAAATATCTTTATTTCAAGTTCTATACCAATTAATTCATTTAAAAGTTGTGAAAAATATAAATTCGCCCTTTATAACCACTACCTGGGAATTTATGCGTGTCCTCGTATGTCCTTGTATGTGAATACAAATCAAATAGACAAAGGCTTCCTATTTCATCCATTTGCTTTTATTGCACCAAATAATTCATCAGTATAAAAATATTTATGTCCTGAATGTCAGTGCTCAATGACACAGGCACATATTTCATAAGTAAAAGTAAATTAATGTCTTTATTTATTAGACAGTGTCGAAAAGCTTATCAAAATTAGTTATATGCCATTATTACCTATTCCATTATTATCGTATAAGTGTGTTTGTTGCTTCTTTTGATAAACTTTTCGTGTAAATTTAAACAGTCCATAAATCATTTTAACTGTTGTGGACGTAGTCATATTTTAAGCGGATTATATTGTGAGGAGAAACGTATAATAATATCAGAAGCACTTTTAAGACAATCACTGCTTTGCCATTGACTGACGAGGTGCTATCGTTATTAGCACAGTAGATTTATTCTATATTTATATATTCCCTTTTATGTTTGATATTCAAAAAGTTGCAGGCAGTCTTTGGAGTCGCTGGTCATATAAAACAAAAGCAAAACATTTTAAGAAATATTTAAATTATGAATGTCTTTGTGGTGAGTGTGAGTTTTCAAAATTATAAATTTTTGCAACATTGAAGAAAGTGTGACAATGGCAAATGCAATAAAAATGTTTCCCATAGCAGAAATATTAAATTAAATATTAAAATAAATAAATAAATAATTGGCGCGTACAATTCTGTTAGGTATTTGGCCGAGCTCCTCCTCCTAATTGTGGCGTGCGTCTTGATGTTGTTCCACAATTGGAGGCAGTTCTATGCCGAGGACCTTTTTCGTGGTAGGCGACCGCTATTAGGAAAAAACTTTTTCTATCATTTCATGCAAGGATATTCGAACCTACGCACTTCCGTATGGTAGTCACGCACCAATTCATTCGCCTATTGCAACCGAATGTTAATAATAATTAATAATTGGTGACGCAAAATCAATCACCCTATCGGAGTATTTTGAATATTTGCACCACCTCGTACTAATATAATTCACTTAAACATTCCCTGGTTCCCAAGGTATTTCTGCTATGAAAAGGCTCTTCTTAAAAAAATATTTGCCTTTCGGGGTCGGCTTGAACTATAGGTCCCTCCATTTATGGACCAACATCGAGACGCACACACAAAAAAAGTGTACGCGCTAATTATATATATGTATAACTGACCTGGTTGAAAAATTGAAAGGCTTTAGAAAGGTGTGAATGATGTTACCCCTTTTATTCAATATTTACTCTGAAGCAATTTTTAAGAAGCCATGAATAGTAAATGATTTTTAACAACATCGGGCATGCTGATGACACGACACTTGTTGTGGACAGTATGAAAGATCTCCAAAGACTTTAAAATAAGGTTGGTGAATAGAACAATAAATTCGTAGATGCTTTTAAAAAAATATTTGCAATAACTTTAGCCTTATGGATGAACCCATAGCAAGAGTATCCAAATTCAGATATTGTATCCAAATCCCTTGATATTGATTATTAAGAACTGGGACTGCACCGAAAAAATTAAGACACGATTATCATTGAAATGGCATTGAAGCAGTTACGAAATTAAAATCTAGTTAAAAATTCGTTTTATCAAATGCTACGTAAGGTCAGTGCTTTTGTATGCTGACACTAAGCCTTTCAAATGTGGATATACAGGAGAATGTGTAAAATCCCATGGACTGATCACGTTTCCAGCAGTGAAGTTCTTCGCCGAATAATCTTGAGTTGGCAGCTTCTCAAGGAAGCTTACTCAGGGCATATTATACGCAATCGAAAGTACATAATGTTGCCACTCTTCCTGGAAGATAAAACAAGAGGAAGATGAAGTATTGGAAGAAAAAAATATCGTGGCTGGCTAAATACTGGACAGGCATAGGAAACATTAGAGACAGACAGACAGATAAGCTTTTAACGAAATCACAAACAATGGTTTTCAGAAACTTTAAGTAGTAAATTGTAATTGAATTGAATTGAAACTTGAATTGAGTCGCTTTTGTTGGAAAAGAAGAATAAAATGCATTCGTTTTGAACGCTTTAATTTAACCAAACATATAACAGTCAAATAGCTTTCTTGGAATCGTAATGTTACCTTTGAAAGCATCTAGGGGAAGAAATTCAGAGTTTTTTCTCATATTAATATCGGGTGTTTTTTAGCTGCATTAGAACTACCAATGTCTACAAGCTCAGAATGGCAAAATGTGATGAAATTTCTATTCAATAAAGTTCCGCTGTCGCTTCCAAATTGTTTAAATTTACTTTGAAAAAAGGAAAAAATTCCTGTTCGCGAAGTACAAAGAGCGAAATGTTGAAGAATACGTCTAAATGTCGCTTCGCAATAATTGCAAAATTTGTATTAATATTTTACAAAAAGATAATTCATTGCATAACAAAGGCCGAGCTAATTAAATTTCCAAACGAAATTCACAAAAATTAAACAAATTTCAAAAAATTGTCATACATACTTCCAACGTTTTAATCTTTGGAAAACTCTGGGTGTGCAGTTTTATTCTCCAATAAATTTTATTACAATAAAGTCTAAGTTTGAAGTGGCTCAAAACTGCGTTGGGTTTGGATCTTGTTTTTTTGTTTTTTTTATTTCTGCAGGAGCTGTGGAGTTGAAAAAGGAATAGAGTTGATACAAGACCTCCTCTGTGAATCTCTTGCACTTCAAAGAAGCCGTGCCAAATATCTTGGCAGGAAAAAAATGTACCGCTAAAATGCCTAGTATGCTGGCTGTGTGAATGCATACCTGAAGGACACAATTAACCCAGAAGGAAATCAATTAAATCGGAAGGTTTAAAATGCAAAACACCAGTTTCCAAAAACGGAGAGCCACAGCAATATGGAGAAAACTAATGAATGGAACCGACTAAGGATATTCGCTCAAGTGTTGGCAGAAGCAACGGCTGCCGGCGAGGACTCTGCACATCGATATCATCTTTGAGCACCTGGGAAGTTGTCTCAAATGGAGGTATTATTTACCTTTAAAAATATCTAAGTGGTTTAAGCAACTTAGTTCGGGGAGGGAAATCAGATGCAGGTATCACAATGGGCCTTAAGGCCACCGCGTGTGTTGCCGTGGACATGCAACTTGGCTAACCTATCCTAATACATATTTCCCTTCCAATGCCGACAGATGGCTTACAATTATGTTCTGCATCTTTTGTTATCAATTTTTGTAATTACTGCTAATGAGGTAGATATTTTCCAAAACAAAAAAACATAAAAAAAATAAAAAAACAAAAGCGAGTATTCCATCCAATTGCCCAAATGATGAAATAAAAAAAATAAAAAATAAAACAAGGCTTATGAATTGCCTTGCTTTCATGTGCCATTTATTTTCATTCCTTGTTTTTATTGGCACCACAAACTTTTTATCACTCTAAAATCTAAATGGCGAATATTTCACAAAGTAAGTAAATCGATAATTCGTATGAGCAAACTAACTGTATACATAAATCTCACAAGTTCCTTTAATGCTTTTGGTATTGAGGATAAATATTTTCGCTTATCACAAAAGAGAGAAGGATCCCTACATTTTGTGCCGTGAAGTGTCACATTTTATCCGATGCGTATTTTGCCAGTGTTTGTACTTTGCTTTCGTTTTTCCCCATTATCTTTATTGCTATTCTATGAAGCGGTTTGCTTTATGATGTTTGCCAATTTCCAATTGGTTTTACGTGTATACGAGGTGTGTTCAAAAAGTATCTCGAATTTTGCATTTTCGCAGGTTACGTATATTCGAATTTCGATTTTTTTGTGGCGATATGTTGGTAATCATGTCTCTCACTCATGTCGACTAGTTTGGCCATTTTGAATGTTCAGTTAATTGTTGACAGCTGCTTTGCTTACACGTGCTTCGGCACGTCTTCGATTTGCACCTATTCAAAAAGATGGATCAAAGAACCTGTATCTAATTTTATGTGAAAAACGAAATTAAGTGCGCGGATGCATTCCGAATGTTGACTGTGTCATACGGAGAAGCTACTTTCGGCCAAAGCAACGTTTATCGGTGGTACAAAATGTTCTCAGAAGGACGAGAAGATGTGAACGACGAAAAGCGTGCCGCACGCCCGAGCACTTCAACAACAGACGAAAAAATTGATGAAGTGAAGAAATTGGTATTGGCCAACCTTCGAATCCCCGTTAGAGAAGTTGCTGAGGGCCTAGACATATCGATTGATTTGGACATGAGACGGTTCGCCGCAAAATTCGTACCAAAACTGTTCAATTTCGACCAAAAGCAGCATCGCATGAACATTGCTAATGAGATGTTGGACTTTGTCCGCGGTGACCCAAATTTGCTCCACAGGGTCATAGCTGGTGACGAATCGTGGGCTTATGATTATGGCGTGGAAACCAAAGCTCAATCATCACAATGCGAGCTGCCATATGAACCAAGACCGAAAAAAGTGCGCCAAGTTCGGTCGAATGTAAAGGTTTTGCTTACGGTTTTCTACGATTGCAGGGGCGTTGTGTATCATGAGTTCCTGCCACAGGGTAAAACGGTCAATAAGGAATATTACCTGGAAGTTATGCGCTGTGCAATTTGCGCAAAGTAATCCGCCAAAAACGCCCGGATTTGTGGAGGAGGAAAATTGGCTCTTGCAACAGCACACAAATGATGCCACAGCTACCGTTTTCCCCAGATCTGGCCCTTGTGACTTTTTCTTGTTCCCGGAACTGAAGAGGCCCATGAAAGGACGACGCTACGCTACGATTGACGAGATAAAGATGGCATCGAAGGAGAAGCTGAACAAGATAAAAAAAAGATTTTTTGAAGTGCCTCGAAGATTGGAAAAACGTTGGCACAAGAGCATAACATCTCATGGGGATAACTTTGAAGGGAAGAAAATGGATATATTAATGAATAAATAAATAATTTTCGAAAAAACACAAAATTCGCGATACTTTTTGAACACACCTCGTTCATATGTACTTACGAGTATATCGAATGGTGCGTACTATTGGGCACATACAAGCATTTCTTGTCGTTATTGTTTTCGATTTTCACAACATAATCTATCATATCAATGTGTCGACCTAGCAATGATCTACCTAAGTCCATACTTATTTAATGCTCCCATAACATCTCGATAACAATTCATAATTGTATAAACAGTTATAATATAACGAGTATAATTGTTGAAGCAAAAGTTTTCTGCGAATGTTACAGCCATTCATTTCACTGATAAATACATACAAACATATGTTTTGCTGTGCTCATCACTATGTACATACACACTCGATTGATTTCTATAGTTCCTTTTGTGCGTAGTGCACATGTAATAGCCTGGAAAAAGGTCACCAAAACATATCAAAATACATCTGAATGCACATACATCCGTACATATGCATGACCGCTTATGCGTGAGTATTCAGCCTGTTGTCATAATAAGCTGAATAAAAGATGAATAACCCATTCATAAAGCGAATTCCTAGAACGGATGGCAGTTCCGGAACGTTACGTGGCTGGAATCATGCCTTTTACTTTTGGAGTAGATGGAGAGATTTTGATTGCCTTTAGTGTTAGAAACATAACCCTGTTGAATCTTATGAGCCAAATCGGAGTAGATTCGCGGTTGAGAAAATACCGCTAATCGGCTTTCAGTGTATCTAACAGAGTCAGCGGATGAGCTGACGCAATTCATGATTTTCATTAAATTTTTTGTTTTCTTATGAATAATATTTGCTCTTTCTATTCTCTTTTGTATAATGCGCTTTATTTATATTAACCGCACCTAACATTTTATTTAGGTGATGTATTGCACTGATGACTTTTCTAAACTATGAAAAAGCTTTTTACACAGTGTAACATGACAAGCTTTTTGTCATCATAGCATCACCTGGTATTAACAGAAAAGTGTTACGATGTTTAAGGAATCTTTATTGGAACCAGATGACCGAAATTAATGTTGCGTGCGGCAATGATGTATACTATCACCACACCTGAGAAAATCTTTCAAGAAGCTCTTTAGGATCCACATGAAGCCATAAAAGAATTCGCAAGGAAATCAACGTTTTCCGTAATTTTTTTTTCCTTGTTCACTCCACTCGGGAGCATAGGGGCTCGACAAGACTAAGTCTTACGTTGGTTACATTAATCTATTTGCTTTCTCACAGGGTAGCTAATTAGCCTGCCGCTACCAGTCCTAAGTAGTGGGAATGCCCAACAATCGTTGCAAAGCCTTCTTACTGCTTGAAGCACCATCTGTGTGTAAAATTTTTCTGGCAGAAGAATGACACAGATGGTTGAGGACTTCGCTAAATTTGGTGTGTCTGCGCTATTACCGCGATTGCCTGTTTCCTCTTGCTGGCGCCACTGATGCAATATGTAACTGTGTCTTTTTCTTATTTTTTTTTTTTTCTTTTTGTTTTGCTTGTTTTAGCAGCCACACTGCAAGTAATGCGCTGAGTAAGGATTGGAAGGATAGGGTTGTTGGGGGTTGTGGAATAATAATTTTTTTTGTTGTGTTTTATTATTTTTTTTCATTTTTTTATAAAAACTAGAAAAACAGGTAAGTATGGAAAAGTTCGAGGACCGTGCTTTACGTGGGATTTGAGCCCAAAACATCTGGAATGGCAGGCTTGTGCTAATTGTAACATAAGCGATAGCGTCGAGGCCTTACGCTTAAACTGTGTATATGGAGTTCTTTTGTATTGTGTCTTAAATTCTATGGTATAGGTTGGTTATTTTAAGGAATTTGGTTATTAAAGATATTGAATCGGAGGTTGGAGAAGATAGATGCTTTCAGTATTTTATTTCCTGATCTATTGTTAAAAAATACATTTTTTTTTGGCCTTACGAAGTTCGTTCAAAAAGTTGACAGTCTCCACATGCACAATGGACACAGATATAGCCGGTTCTGCTGAACCGATGTTGATGAAAGAAAATTTAAATGACATAGAATTAATGTCGTTATCGTGTGAAGTACGCTCATTCGGAAACAAATTTGTATTATTTTTTCGGACTTTTAAACTCAAAAAAGGGTAAAAAACGGGTTTTCACCTATAAACTTCCGCAATTTTGTCAAATTTTTTTTAAGATCGTAATTCACACTACCAACAAGAACCTTTTTGTCTTTTTGATTTCAGACACCTGAGAGTCGGGGAATCCGTGCCGCCATCGACATATCCTTTTTTTTGGAAGACTCCGAGTGGCAGTTAGTTTTTTATTTCACGAGTTTATACTAGAACAAATGGGAAATATAAGTAAGCCCAAAACGTTTGAAAATTTTCAAATCCCCTATCGCACTTACTTATAACAGTATTTATAAACAGGTTTTCGCATTTTATTCATTCAATCATTTAAGTATGAAACGACTTGCAAATTATTTTAAAATCTTTCGCGTCTCCGCCGTACACCGCCTTATTGTGATAGTTGGTAATGGATCCTACGTATACACATATGTATGTACATATACTCTTATTATAATTCATTAGCTTTTTTGTTGCTTGCAAAATATTTTCGCAGTGAACATTTTTAAGTACAACTGTCAGCGCCACCAAAGCTCTTTCTCCAGGCGTTTTGTGAATGCACTCAGAACTCATTCATAAATATGCTTCCAATATCCACTGGATGATTATTTACCGGGTCCGAAAAGTCAGAACATGCTGGTGCCGCACATTTTTCTTCGATAAGCATCAACACACAAACACTCTTACATACAAACGTACAGTTACCCAAAGTATTGATCGAATGTGGGGGATATTTTTAAACATGTTGCTTATATGAGAAGAGCAACTGTGTTGCTGCGAAAAGTATACTATGTGTATATATAATATGTGCTAAAAATTCTGTACTGCAAGGTTTCTTCATTTATTCTTTTAAATTGTAAAATTTTTACCTCTGGCTGCCTCACCGCTGGCTAAGGGCTCCAAAATTTCTAAGGCTCGACGATGCATTCCCTTTAGATTGCGTTCGATGAGGATCATTGCGTCGAAGTACATGCTCCTTATTCTACCAAACGCCCAAACATACAAATATGCAAAGGTACGTAGGCTGGTCTAAATAATGGAGATGGTAATTTATGAAGAACTGACCTTTAATTGTCCCATATATGCCAGACTCAGCTGATGGGTTGATGTTACAGGGAATATGTTTATAAAAATGAGATTGTGTTGGTGATATAGGAAAAAAAATCAATACAATGCCACTTCGTTGCTCCCTGAACAACGACTGATTGGACGAGTGTGTGAATATTTATGAAATGATCGTGGAGAAATCGGCTGCTGAATCTCCTGTGGCGTGCCAACCGAAGTTCCCATAGGCTTATTTTTTCACCACCGTTTATGACCAAACCTAATTAATTATTGAAAAAATTGCTTTTTTCGCTATTTTTTTCAATTTTTTTTTTTGTATATTGTTAGTTAATTAGTTGCGCATTTTAATTATCTTTATATAGGTAGATTATCGGTTTAAAACGATAACTTTCGTCGTTTTTTTTTTAATCTTACACACCATTTTCAAAAACATAGTTTTGAGAAAACGTGTTTCAAAGTTTTCCGAAGGTACACAGTAAACTCACACGAGGGACGGTACACAGGTCTGTAACTCCGAAATCACTTTGAATTCCGCTATAAAATGTTGTGTGCATATTCTCCTATAATATATTATATATCTATCGATTGCAGTAAAAAATCGATTTTTTGATAAGAGGCCGCCCTTAAAGCCAAACCTCGGTCCTCAGTTGTGTTTAGGTACTTATTCAAGGAACTATTCGTATTTTATTTATTTTACCAGTAATAAACTCAAAATCACGTCTGCTTCTGTGATGCACAAACAAATTTTTAGATTGGCGGGAGGTGTTGAGACTATGGTAATCCAATAGGAGTAGTGTTGTAAACGTCAGACATCGGCGCCCAGCTAGGGAGTTTATGGATTTTTACCCTTTTTCTGAAAGTATAATATCTAAAAGATATTGTGTGAAAATTTGAAGTAAATCCGACAAATACTTTTCGAGTTACACTAGTTCACACCAAAAATGGTCTTCGACCAAAAGGCGTTTTCTAAACTAATTTTTTTTCATAAATCACTAGCGTTGACTTTATGGGTCATAACTTCTACAATTTTTCGTCGCTTCAGACAAACTTAGGCTTAAAATGTAGGTCACAAAATTGTCTTTCAGAAAACCTATCTTATGTCGATATAAAAAATATTTTTGTTCCAGAAAAAGTTAATAAACTTTGATAATTTAGTAAAAAACGTCAAAAATGCCTTTTTTTTAATTTCAACAGCAGGTTTGCGAAAACTACGACTTCCATTGACACGAATTATATATTGCCATGTAGGTTATATGCGTGCCTTTCGAAATTTATGCTCTTCAAAGAAATGGATCGCACTGGTTTCGACATTGCAGGTAATAACTGCACTGTTGCCCAAAAAACAGTTTTTTTGGGAATATCTCGGAAACCGTTCTTTGAAAAAAAAAAATAAAACTCATTTTTGGTTTCAGCGACCTCAAATTTGTCTAAAACCGCTTTTTGGTCGAGGACCATTTTTGAAAGTGAGAATTCGTAAACTAGTGTTATTCAACAATTCACAAAAGGCGCACTGGCGCTCCGGAGCGATAGCAAAACTTCAAATACATTTTTCTCAAAAGTGTGTTTTTCGAATTGGTGGCCACTGTAACTTAAAAGCCGCTTAGCCCCTTCGGACCTCATTATTTTTTATTTTTTTATAATATTTTTACTTTGTTAACAACTTATTTTTCGTGTCCAATTAATTTTAGATGATTCTCCAAGGACTTGTAATGATCATCGCAAGGGACTTCTGGAAAAACTGGCTCCACAAAAATAGCGATAACTTTTATAATTATTAATTCTTGTTTTTGAAATTTTACTAAAGTCAAGTCGAAACATGTTGTATTAATGATATGTTTTTATTTTTGTAAAATTAAGCAATTGCTTATAAAAAAAAATTATTGCAAGTCCTAATTTTTTCGAGTCTCTGACTAACTCCTATTCTTCTGCTAATGCAATGAAATGAGCTGGAGTGGTGTCGGATTATGCTACAAAAATGATGTACGAATAATAGCATCGGATTATATAAAAAGTTTGAATCATCATAATCTGTTTGAATGCTCCAGTGTTTTTCGTGACAATATCACTTTCACATTTACATATTCAACAGGATACTGACCATAAGCATATCGCCAAGGGAACAACATTAACATGATTGTAAGAAAAGTATACAAAGTACCCGACGAACCCTGGAGTGCTGGACCTCAACACTATACGCCTGCTGTGGTGTGAGCTAAAGATATACATATGTACTTGGAAAAATTATTCTCCTACCCTCGACGAACTATATACAAAAGTGGAAACAAAATGCTATCAAATTATTAAAGATACTTGCCAAAATATTATACGAAGATCTTTATCCAGATCGATACAAGAAAAGCTGATACATGAAAAGTCAAAAAATTAATACTCTATATTTTAGTTTACAGTTAGCCGGAATCTTTGTTAAATTTACATTTTTTTTTGGTTCCTAAAAATATTAATGATTTTGTTTGAGAGTAAAAATGTTTTAAATTCATATAATAGAACTTCAGTATTATTTTTACTTCACCACTAAAGTTCGATCAATAATTTTAGCCACTGTTACCGTTTGCTAGTTGCCTTTACTATACTAATTCCCGTTTTCATATAAACTTTTGAAATTTATTATTAAAATATGAGCACATGCATGCATATGAGGCCCATTATTTATATGATCCGACAATTGTGCGCGCTCGGAATTCAGTGAAGTTGCGGAGCAGCGTTGAATATGAACGTATTTACATATGTATGTATGTATGTGTTTATTCACATTGGATTGCCCTTAGATATTTATTTTCTGTAAGAATTTTTCAGCAGTAACCAAATCACGTAATCCATGCGCTTTGATTTTTTGTGGTGGAAATTTTATTTGATTTGTTTGGTCTATTTAATAAAGAAAATCCATGGGGTTTTACTACAGGTTTGGGATTTTATATGTTACAGATTTATTTGTCTTATGGATGTTCGTAAAAATACTATACATATATATGCGAGTATATGTGTATGTGTATGCATGTAAATATGTGCATTTTGCAAGGGAAATCGCCAATTTGTTTTGTTCTATTGTTACTCCCTAAGGCCAAGTGAAAAGCTACCAGCTGCAGTTTCATGAACTTCATTTTCTTCTTGGTGATTGGCGCGATTTGACTGAGCTTGACCCAGATATGCCTAGCATACATATATATGTATGACTGGCGCGTACACTCTCTTTGGGTGTTTGGCTGAGCTCGTCCTTCCATTCGTGGTGTGTGTCTGGGTGTTGTTCCACAAACGGAAGGACCTACAGTTTTAAGTCGATTCTGAACTGCAGATATTTTTTATGAGTCATTTTTTCATGGCAGAAATATGCTCGGAGGTTTGCCATTGCCTGCTGAAGAACGATGACTATTAGAAAAAACTTTTTCGTTTTGGTGTTTCCTGCACGGAGATTTGCATCTACGCACTTTCGAATGATGTTTACGCGCCCATCCATTCGGTTAAAGTGACATTTTAGTTTTGTAATATGATACATCTTATCACTATAAATCAAGAAAATTCGTCCGCTAGTATGTTCGCTAGGTTATCTGTGTTCTCACCTTTCCCTTTCTCACCCTTTTTCACCTAATCTCCTTACTCTCTTACGAATGCTTTCACAGTTGCAGTATTAGTCATATTTATAAAGCATGAACTGCATTTCATAAGCTAAGTAGACCGTGGCGATCCCGCACGCGGTCACTAAAAATAAAACATAAAATCTTCATTACCAGCGTAAAACCAGGCCTGCATTATGGCTCCTTTGTTGAGCACCAGGCGATTTGGTGGCTCCTAAAACACTTAGGCTAAAGAGCCCATTGTATTTAAAGCTCTGGAAAGGGGGTAGATAGTCAAGGAGGGAAGGAGAAAAGTATCAGAGAAAGAGATAGGAAAGAATAGATACAGAGATAGAGATAGTTAGTCCTGTGAGAATCTTCTAGATTCTTTGGCAAATCTGTAAATATCCTCCAGTTTTAGAGAACGAATATTACTTATTCTCATGACATCGGAACCCAATGCTCGTAGCCTTGCTCTAGCAAAGGCAGGACAGTCACAGAGAAAGTGCTCAGTGCTATCCGCCTCCTCCAAGCATGACAGGCATACCGGGTTCTCGTTGACTCCAATGGTGGTCATATGCTGACCCCATGGGTTGTGTCCTGTAATGATGCCGACCATCAACCGAATATCTTTCCTTCTAAGTTTTAGTAGAAAGTTTGACAGTTTTCTGTTCGGACTTGTCACAAAACACTTTGCAGTTCTGCAGCGTTCCAGACCGGACCATCGCTCTTTATGTAGATTGCCTACATAATCGCTGATCCAATTCTTGATTCCTGCGGGACTGATTCCGATTATTGGCTCTGGCCCCTATGGGGGCACCGCTGATGCACGGTTGGCCGAATTAAGCAACAAGCAAAATGTGATGAGGAACCAACATCAACAAGTCTCTTCTTAACTCTGCTTTTTGACGTCTTTCAGACGTCCTTGGTAACTCTCCGAAGTTAGCCCGATCGAAAACACGACTGTAGCTTACTTACTTTCCGCATTTTATCTTACATTCGGCACGAGCTATGCACCAGCGCATTATTGTGCTGGAAGATTCAACCATTTTTGGCAAATTCAGCCTCCATACGGAAAATGTAAACCCGAAGCCGTAGGATGACAAAAAAACTGCCGGGTTACTGTCTGTTCAGGAGGATTGCAAAAACGATCAACATTTATTTAAGTCGCGATTTGGACATAACCTCTTTGGTTTTGTGATTTGGAAACTTTTTTGAAGTTCGATAATACAATTTTTCTTGTATCTTCATTTGCTTAAGGGTATTTTCAGGATTGAAATGAAAAAACGATATTTAATTTTTTTAGGATTTTTATTTAGCTTCTTTTACATACAAAAACGAAATTTTTTTTTTAAATTTCTTAATTTAAAAAATGGCGCTGAAGTTGACCCTCCCAAAAAATTTTACCTGGACGGGCAACACCGTTTGCCCAAAAAAATTATTAATCAGTATGACTGTAGGTATGTTCCGTTACTAGAATAAAAAAAATTTGGACAAAGTGGCGGGGTTTTGAATTTGCGACTCTACCATAAAACTCGGAGTTTTTGAAGTTTTTTTATTAAAAAAAAAAACGAAATAATTGAAATAATAATCTGGTTCTAGTATGGGCGATAGCCATTGATGTTTTTTTTATGATAACACCAGGCCGAACAAAGTCGTTTCGAGATAAACGAGTTTAAAGTTTGAGGCACAGGAGCTCTATCTGGTTAATGGCCTGTAGAAGCTATAATATGCCCTTAATACAAAAAAAACTCGGCAGAAAAGCAGACAGTCTTAGAGTCTTAAATCCGTGCCGAAATACTTATTAGGCACAAAATGCTCAGCTTGCCACATTACATCAGTGTATCATGGACACATCGATTCTTTATATACTGTAAAAGACTTAATACCTAAATCTTTAACAAATAAATAAAAAGATAAATAAAATCTGACATATCTCACAGACATCCCTTACGTGGAAAAATCACTCCAACACCCCTCATATATTCTCAACTAACATATCTACCTTTTCTATATTTTGGTTTGACACTGTTTAGGAGGTAAGTTTCCTGGGTATTATTTCAAAATATTACTGCAACAACAAAAGCTTCATAGTTGACTCTTCATTGAATGAAAGTCAATTTAATTTAAAATTCGTGGACTTTTATTTTTCAGACTTCTCTTCACACTCTTGCCATTGAAACGTTGATATTTCTACTACCCACTTTCCACATTTATGGCAATGTAAATTATTAAAATATGCTTTCTATTTACAACTCTGCGCAAAGGTAACTTTTTCTCGCCATATAAAAGTACATTTTATAAAGTCACAAAGCGCATATATTCAAGGTTATTACTGTAACTTTTAAACTGTAACTTTTTCTCCTTGGCCGAGTGCAGTGGAATTTCTGCCATGAAGTAGAAAACTTTCAAATCACCTTAAAGTTTTTAAGACTCAACTTGTTTTCCACTTTTTAGCTGTGGTGATGTGTGACAAAATTTGCATCATACCAGAAAGACTAAGAGAGAATAAATTCTTGAAATTATGCGGCAGCCAAAAAAAGTGGGATTGCCTCGAAAGGGACTAGTACTGCACTGACTATCTTCGTTATTGCGAAAAACCAATACCAAGCTGTGTAGTTGCTGTGCGATTTGGTGGTACGGATCATATTTGTGCTTTCAAGAAATACTACTAGGGGCATTAGTACCCTTTCGCCAGCTTTTTGCATGAATATTTTTAATTTCTTCAAAATATATGTAACAAAAAACTTACTTTAATTTACTGCCAAATTAAATATTTTCAAAGGGTCATTGCAGTGACATATGTTTTTATATTTTTATTATTATTTTTTTTATTGCAGAGGCTGAAGTTGTAGTTATCTGGACGAAAAATGTGGTCAGTTCAGTTTAGGGTCTTTGGATTAGTTCGTCCAAGCAGATTGTTTTTGTCTTCAAGGGTTTCAAAAAATAAAAAAATAAAAATTTTAAGGGTGGCAGCTTCTACAGGCATCGAGTTTTTCAGTCACTTTTTGTGAAAAACTAAGAGTATTTATTAACTTCAAATAAATTACATTAAGATAAAATGCAATTAAATGATATACCAAACTTTTTTTTTTAAATACAAAAAACAAAACAAATATGGCGGCGCTACAGCTGCTCAAACACGGCTTTTTTAATTTGCGCCGTCTTATGTACAGCCTCTTGAAAGCAACTAAAATTAACCAGACAAAAATGTTTGATTAAACGAAAGTATTCCGCTTTGCACTTATCATAGTGCTCAGGTTCGAAATATCGCTCATGAAACATTAAAAAAAATTCCTAATAGCGGCACGCAATGACAAACCTCCGAGTGAATTTCTGCCATGAGAAAGCTCCTCACAAAATAACGTCTGCCAATGAAGCTAAACTACACTTCCGTGACCTAGTGTCTCAAATGTAGCAAGTTGAAAGCATTGTACGGGGATCAACTGTGAACCAGTATTGTTATCAAATTATATTGTGTACTGAACTACTCGCTGTTCGATTTACTGCAGGGTACATGCGAAGAGGACATATGAGAATCCACTGCCGTCATAGGTCGCTGGGTAATACAAAAGTATGGCGTTAATTTTCTTATGTTGCAATATTCTACTCAACTTTGTTGGAATTCCACAATTAAGTTAAAGTTACCTAAGAATTTTAAAACAAAATAAGAAATGCCAGTAAAGGTAGAAAACAACGTAAATATTTGCGCAAAAAAGTCACTTGCGGAGACTTGTAGTCCCCCGACAGTGTTGCGTGAAATGTCGTATGTTCCAAGCGCGCACGCGTTGTGTACAAGTTTGTTATCCAATTATCCCATCCCTTTTGCAAATTAAATAGCTCTTGCTCCAATTTTCGTACTTTCTGGTGAAGCAAAGCGCATGATGCGGCGTCACAACTTGAATTAATAGTTTCAGTGTTTAATTAATTTCCAGTGGATTCATTAATTTTCAACATGAGAGCAGACATATTGTAGTGTTACTTAGAATATATGTATGTACCTTATTTTTTTTATCCTAACGTTGTAGTATTTTTTTAGTTGTGATATGTTTGAATATTTGTTTTTGTGAATAAATAGGAGTTTTGTGGACTTGATATAGATTTGGGGCGAGCATTTCTTTGTTTTACTTTTGGGACAATGAATATGTGATAAATTTTTTAGTTGCTTCAATTTCCTTTTGAGTTGTTGTTGTTGTTGAAGACGTTGAGTATTTCCAATTGAAATAATTCTAATTAGTGACTAGCGCCATTTTACTATCACTGTTCGTGCGCGATGCCCTGTTTTTTTCCCTCTGTAATTGCTGTGCTCCAGCTAGACCTGGACATTCGCATTTGCTTCCACCTTCGTTCGGCTATGAAATAGTAGTCTGAAGCAATGGATGTTTTTATTGTGTCGAATATGGTAGCTACTGGCACGGCCTCTTTTATGTCTAGCGCCGAACCTTTTCTTTCTAGCTCACCTGCTATCTCATCCCCATCTGTATTCCTGAAACCTGGAACCCATATCAGAGTAAATTATAGTTCCCCTCCACACTGCAAAGCTAGTTTGGATGAAAGGGAATTGGAATCTAAGCTATTGATAGCTGCTTGACTGTCTAAAAAGACTCTTTCCCAATTTCTTTGTAGTATTTTAGTATTTATTTTCTTCTTTGATTGCTAATAGTTCTGTCTAGAATTGATTTGAATAATTTGTGCGGGTCCGAATAGAGGCAAACTTCCACATCACAGTTCATTTAGAACCCCGTCAGTGGAGATTTTAACATCAAATCAACCAATCATCTTCACTTTCCTCCATTCGGATCTCTATGGTAACCGTACCGTGCAATTTTCCTTCAAGTTAAGGGCGCGGATTGTGAAGTCTCATGTGTTTTTGAGCAGTGAAGGTCGCTGTAGGAGGATTGGGAGATTAAAGTTAGGCATCTTGATTATTTTAGTGAATAGCATCAGTTCAGGTTACACTTCAAATATAGTCTGTGACCCAATTGCTGAGTAATCCCAAAGCTCCTTCTATGATCTAACTATGTCATGCGCATACGCCACTGCTTTTATTCTCTTTCGGTAGAACTAGGAAAGGTTATTGATAATTATAACTACAGCAGAGGGGATAAAACTCCCCCTTGTGGTGTTTCCGTGTTGGTAGGGCATTTGACTGTGCTACTGCTCACCTCGCCGATGATTTTTCTAGTTTTAAGCTTGTTCTTTATTCAGTCATTGAGACCTAGGTCCGAGTCTAACGTATTAAGTGGCTCAGTTGTGGAGCTTGTGTTAACGTTGTTAAAGCATCTTCTATGTCCAGGAAGGTGACAAGTGAATATTGTTTGTGTTGTATGCCTATCTCAATCGTAGTTTTGAGTACTTCTGATAAATTTAATTGAATAAAGGCAGTTCGAGCAAATAATTTGTTTTTCTGGTAGATTTTCCTAAAGGCAAATGGGAATCATGCAGATAGATATGGATATTTCCTCACATGTATGAGGAATACATGTCGACTTGAAAATCTGTTGTGCACTCTCTTCTTCATTGTGCACTCTACTATACTTCGTTACACCCAATGCTATTATAAAGCCCATCAGTCTTTTGTTTTGTGGTTGTTTTTGTCTTTTCTTCGAAATGGCATCGCATTCAACTTAAGTTACTTTTACCATGACGGGAGATTGTGAAAATTACCTTATTGTCTGTAATAAGCGACGAGTATGGATGTGAGTATTTGCATTTCGGAGCATTTCGTCTTTGGAGGGTTTATACAACATTTAAATCCTTCAAACCTGCACGCTACCAGTAAAAATATCGTGCATTCCCTAACGTGATTCCACATTTTGATACCTGTGTACTTATTGTAGCTTTTTCTCTCCTCAGGAGACCTCAAATCTTTAATGGTGTGCTGCTAAATCACCAGGAAGTGCGCGGGTTCTATTGGTCTAGTTCCGCAACCCCTCTGGCCAACCTTTCAGTTTCCTCGTTCTCGCTAATGCCTTATTGGCTCAACATCGGCGGAATGCGATTGTTATTATACATCCTTATGAGTCCCATATCTCTAAGGTATCCTCAATCACATCAGTGAAACAATTGATGCAGCTGTTCGTAAACAGTAAGCGGACTTTAGAGCCCACCGTTCTCGCATCGATCAAATTAACAATTTACGGATTATTGGTGAGCAAATAAACGGGTGGCAAACTTTGCTACAACTGATATTTATTGATCATCGTACGGCCTCCGACAGTATTCGCCATAACTGCATCTAGAAAGTGCTTCCAAACTGTAAAATTCCAGGCTCTAAGGTTATTACTCTGTTGCGACAACTTCAGCTATATGAGGCTAGACACCGGCCGCCTATACTTATCTTGCTAGTCATGCACAATTGTCTGCATAAATCTCTTGATGACAAACACGGCAGCATCCAATGGATTTTTTGGAGCGTCTCGCATATCTCGATTATGCTGATGACTTATTTTCAATCCTAACGAAAAACCAATATATCCTCGAATTTCATCATGGAGGGAGTCGACTATTTTCAACACCTTAAAAATGAGATTACTATGCATGGTGTTCAAAGAAAGAAACAAAATACTGGCTAACAGAAAGAGCTGGTGATTTCACCAGCTTCAGTTAAATAATTTACAAATGTTAAGTTAAAAATTTAGCTTGACTTTTTTTAAGCATACGCATACATGCGAACATCGTTTACTAGGCATTCTAGAGCTGTTAAGAAACTAAAAAAAAATCTCAAACAGTCCTAACAATTAACAGCCGTTTGCTATTTTACAAACCAGCGGCCTATTACGCTTGGCTACACTGTGGCACAAAAGAGTTAGAACACAACACTTCAACTACATAAAAACTGCAATCGTTGCGCAGTCACAAAGTGGAAGAAGTGGTGCTAGTTTAACCGGCCTACTGCAAAGAAAAAAAAACCACATACGAAAGGCAAAACAGTAAAAGGGGGAAAAAAACAAAAAAAGTAATATATAAAAAATAAAATAAAAAGTTGCCTTCTGTTGTAAAACAAGTTAGAAAGTGGTGACTACTTTCGGTCCGGACCAAATTTTATATAACCGCGCATATTTTAGTGAAATTTAATTTGCCTCAACTCTTCTTTTTTCATCTCTAAATTTTTTCAACTGTCGTAACAATTGAAGGTAATTTAAATCCCTTGTACATGTATAAATTAATTAATTTTAATGTTGAGAGGCGAACTGAGCCTCTTAAAAAGAAACAAATTGTTTTAACGGCCAAGTGCCGGAGTGGATGTTTATTTAGGCGACTTATCGAAGGTGCGCTGTATATCCCAACTGATTTCTTAAAACATAGAATATTTTACTTAACCTAAGCCAAAACTCGCATCACGCCACAATGTCATGGTATCAAGCCGACCCAGCGAAATGTTTGGCGATAGCGGAAACTCTTGCAGCAAAACAAAAGTGTCCGGTTACTGTCGCTGACCCTTGCAGCTATAGCGCGCTGATACAACTTATGTTATATCGCAATTGCGAGGGCTGTTAACTTATGAAAATGTTTGGCGATAGCGGAAACTCTTGCAGCAAAACAAAAGTGTCCGGTTACTGTCGCTGACCCTTGCAGCTATAGCGCGCTGATACAACTTATGTTATATCGCAATTGCGAGGGCTGTTTCTTAACTTATGAAGCTATAAACTTATGAAACTTACAAATGTCTCTTACAAGTAAAATATTAGGTGTTATTTGTTAACTACTCCCCCTTCAAGTATAAGGCCGTCCTCGGCCGACCCAATCCCGGCGACGACTTCTCGTAACTGCTTTGCAGACTTCTTTGCACCGATGATTCGACAAAGAGTGAGGCCAATGCAGATTAAAGCACAGCATATGGCTCCAATGATGAATGCCACACGATAAGCTTGATCAGTTCCGGCGTTTTTCTTGAATTGCTGTATCACCTCCAGATTACGTTCATTCAAACGATGAAGGTAAGGGAGGCTGAGGACATCTTGGGTGGCAGTGATGTTCAGCAAGGGAGAATTGGCAATACCCGGGACTCTATTGCGTACGTTGTTGTGATTGTAAAAAAGAGTCCCGTTAATTGCGACTCGGTCTCCGAACGTGATGAGATGCGTGCCTTGTACCTGGATCTCAGTGCCGTTGTCCACCTGAATCCTTGCGGACCCGTCGTTGAGGATGATGATTCCGTCATCTACATGGGTGATTATTTCCAGGTTGCTCGGCTGGATCTCGCAGTGTGCCGTGCCACCTGCATGGAGTTCTTTGGCACATGAACTTTCCAAAGCCAGACGACAAAATGTGGCTCCAGGTGAAGCGGCGCAACTCTGCAGTGTGTGGGTTTCTCCATCGCATTCGGCTATGACGTTGTCAAGCAATCGCACTATGAAGTTCTTGTGGACGACAGGATAAATCGTGATCTTTCTGCAAGCTCTTTTAATCTTGGGGAATTTAATTATAAATTAGATTTAGGCAGGCTCTAACGCCTACGATAAAATACTTAGTATGTAACTAAAAATAAACATAAGATCTCCTATGGGAGTGTTGGTGGGTTCCTCTAGCCAAATTGATTTCAAATCTGAGTGGTCCAAAATGTTTGGGCTAACAATGTTAGCCTTTGCAAGAGTAATAGCAAGCATTAAATTTTGCAACTCCATCATTAGCATTCTGTTTCTAGACAGTAGTGTTTCAAATAAATGGCTAGTGTCAGCTTGTGAGTTTTTGGCTATCTTGAGAATTCTGTTGACAGTGATTGTTAACTGGTTAAGCTGGTCCTGAACTCTAGTGTTTATTTCCATTCGTCTATTATTGTCTTTTTTAGCAATTTTTTTGTTTTTCTTTTTAAGGCCCACCACCAAGAAAGTTTTATAAAAACTATGCCAAGTGGCTAAAAGTAAGTTGAACAACTATATCTAACTTATACGAATTTGCCTAGTGGCTTAAAAATGGTGTCAAATAATCTCTAAAAAAAACAAGGGAGTCACCTTAGGTTGTCCTTGTGGACCACCCTCCCTCTAATGAGGACCTCGGTCCCCAGGTCTGCTTCCACGGCCTTCTCATCACATAAAGGTGTGAGTTTGTTTCCGAGTCTTCGGTTGGACTTGACCAATACTTTGTCACCAACGTCGAAGATCCTATTTTGCCGATTTGCGTTCTCCCTAGCTCTGAGCATCGTCTGAGCGTTTCTGATTTTTTCTTGTGGCTCATCTGGGTGCGCCTGAACTACATCAACTGATCTCTGGTCGATGACCGAATGGATCGACTTATTGTACTCAGTTGTAGCCAGTAAAATGACTTCTACGGTGTCATTTATGCCTTGAGCCGAAGCATCGGTCGTTAGATCGAATGGCTTCTTAAAATCGAGGTACCTGAGCATCACATTCTCAGATGACAAAATGTCGTGAGCCGAAGCATCGGTCGTTAGATCGGATGGCTTCTTAAAATCGGGGTACCTGAGCATTACATTCTCAGATGGCAAAAGGTCGTGAGCCGAAGCATCGGTCGTTAGATCGAATGCTTACTGACTGTTCCATTTTCACCCTTCAAAATATTGGAGATGGGTCTTGCTATTGCGGCGAAGTCCCTAATGATAACTTGCGAGGCCTAGAAATGATCTGACCTCGAACAGTGTTTTAGGTTCTGGATACTCCTGTATTGCCTTAACCTTTTCAGGATCCGTCGTGGCGCCAGTTATGAAACCAAGAAAGTTCACGCTTTTCTTAAAAAATCGTGACTTTTCGACGGAGACCCTCATGTTTGCTTCGTGTAAGCTTTTTAGGACCCAATCCACGTGTTTAATGTGGGAGTCCTCATCTTCTGGAAAGATGATTACGTCATCGACATAAACATAGCAAAATTTGCCAATCTGCTCTCGCAGTATGTCGTCAATGGTTCTTTGGAAGATGCTTGCTGCATTCTTCAATCCAAAGGGGAGCCTTTTGGACTCGTATTTCCCCCCGTTTACAGAGAAAGAGGTTTTTTCACGGTCGCGTTCTGCGAGTATGATCTGGTGATAACCAGACTTGAGGTCTAATGTTGAGAAGAATTTGGCTCTCCCCAAATTCCCCAATATCATTGATATATTTGGCATAGGGTATTTGTCAGGCACGGTTCTTTCGTTAAGTTTACGAAAGTCCATTACCAACCTCATTTTCTTATTGCCCGCTTCATCAGTGCCCTTCTTGTCTACTACCCATATTGGG
>JAYXIM010035212.1:0-147595 GCA_037575425.1 Anastrepha fraterculus | reverse complement strand
TTTAAATGTATTGTACTAGGCGAAAATAATATGACGGTGTTGGATCTGAAATGTTTAAATGTTCAAAGAGCCAAGTACGAATTTGAGGAAAATTTTATGAAATCTAGAGGCGGTACGTCCCAGCTAAGCCCAGCGGAGAGTAGTGATTTATTAAAAGAAAATCTTTCATCAAACTTTACGCCAAGGTCCTTAACAAATATATAAGTAATGCCCAGTGGGCAGTGTTTTAAACACCTTCGAGCAATCTAGCTTAGAATATTTGCTTAAATTCAAAGAGAGGTGAATCTTTAGGTAGCACATTTGAAGCTTATCAATATCGCCGTGAAACCCAGCTGCATCTGAACTAATTTTTAGTTACAAATTTGAATTCTGCATGGAGCAGAAATTTCGGAAGGGAAAATCAGTTATTAATATCATTGATAAAAAGGAAAAAGGGAAGTGGGAAGTACTTACCTACCTACTAGGGCACTACCTTGCTAAACCCCCAAAGATGGAATGAAGGGACTAGAAGTCACTCCATCAATTGATACAATAAAAGGTCTTTAATTGTAATCGAAGGTAACACCTTTCAGATGGTAATCGGTTCGTGTAAGATCCGAAAAATACGCCGGATGCTGAATGACCTCCCATTTAGCTATTGGAGTGCGGCTTTGACGATTTGTGCAACACGAGCCCTGGTTTTGACGTGACGGAGTATAATTTGACCATGTCAATCTTTTCGGTCAAATTGCCTCATTCATACGGTGTAGCTGGACAATATAGAACACTTTGTTCACCGTGCCAATCTATTCGAATATTTTCCAATGCAAAACACCCTCCCCATCCCATCAAACACAAATCATAATCTTCTTTGAATGAAGATTCGGCTTGCCTCTCGACTTAAGCGTATCTTCTGGAGCCATCCACTCCTTTCTTTTTTTCATATTGATGCAGAGGCACCATTTCTCATCTTCCATGACGATTCGGTACAAAAAGCGTTGTTTATGACCGCGTGTTGCTCGATGGCAGGCGAGATGCTGAGAAGCAATGTGAAAGCGACTTTCTTTGTTATTTTCGTTGAGTTCCTAAAGCATCCAGGCTCATAATTTTTCGGTAGATCTCAGTGAATGAAGGTGAGTGCGAATCGATTTATGATCGTAGTTAATTTTTCCGTAAATTCACGACTGGCTTGGAGACCGTTATTTTTCAAAACTGATTTAAGACGTTCTTCATCGAATTCGGAAGGCTGCGGAACATATCATCGACGTCAAAGTCGACATTTTTGAATTTTGCAAACCATTTTTGTGCTGTAGACTAGCGTAAGGCACCTTATTCATACACGTCCCAAATGCCCCGGGTGGCTTTGACTGCTTCGGCAGTTTTTTTACCTCGATAAAAAGCAAAGAAACAGAAAGGTGGTGTCGAAAATATTGATTTTTGCCTTCTAGGTGTTCCAATTCTACGCCTCGAGACTAATAAAAAATTAAATAACTGGAAAAGAGAATTAACATAGTTTTGTAGAGCAGGAAGAGTTCTATCGAATGAATATTTACCCTTTGTCAAACAGCAAACAAGTCGTTGTAAAATAAAAGAATATATAAAAACGCTTAGAACTTATTTCCCAACCCAACACTTGAATGCTAGATGAAAATACGCGAAGCAATATTTACTAAAGCTAGGAAGATTGGAAACAATGCATCTTCCGGCAACAAAACCATGCTGATACGTAGTACTCGTAATATAAAATTTTGCTACAAAACGGGGCTTAACACCCTTGTAAATATTTCATGACAAGGACTGTTGAGAAAATAAAGAATTACGAGAACGGGTATAGCAGCATATTATAGACTCCGCTCCGAGCTAAGTTATAAAGGCGGCTGTTCGAACACGAGATCTACTGTTGACACGAAACACCAAATGACCACCCAAGGTGTAGTTGTTATTATCATTATTGTTGACGTGCTCGAAAAATATAAACATATACCTACATATTTAGGAACTTCGTCTAGCCACAAAGTAATTCCAACAATTTCTATCTCGTCATAAAGCACTTAGTTGACTGTCCATCTCTAATATATTTCGCTCACAGGTTTGCGTAAGGTGTGGCCGTTCCAGCCATACTATATATTTATAATTTGTTTGTTCGTTGGTTGTTGTTGTGTTAAAGCCTAGCCGTTCGTTGCTAATTGTTCTCGACCAGCATATTTTTAAAATTTAGCTCAAGCATCTATTAATAAAGATCCGGGAATTATATGTGACGGAAACCGTCACAAACCAAGTTTCGGAGAGCAGAGAGCAGAGAGCAGCTCGGTTTTGACGCATTAAACATTTTTAACTTATTATTTAGAAGCAAGCCTCTGTGTCTCCAGATCTTATTTAAATTGGCAAAAGCATACATGTCTGTTTTTAACCGGTTGGTGATGTCAATGACGGTACCCAAGGTACTGGTATATTGAATAACGTCTTTTCTAAATTGTCGCTAATATTTCACTGAGCATCATTGTTGGCCTTTGTTCTCATAGATTAAGTTTTGTCGTTGTTGATATTGATACCCACTTTCTTACATTCTTCCGTTTACTTAGTTTACTCGACACTCGAAGAGTAACCTATTAAAAAAACCTTAAATTTAGTTAGGAAAATTACTTTTATTCAATTCAAAGCAACAAATTTGTGAAAATAATATAAAATTAAGAATCAAATTTCTTTTGCTCGATATGACCACCTTTTGCCTTGACTTAGGACGACCTTAAGACGGTCCAGAAATTAATCGCAAGCAGCCCGAATGTGACTGCCAGGTATTTTGGCCCACTCGCGAACAATAGCTCTTTTCATCGCCTCGAGACTGGTGAATCTTTTAGTTCGGATCTTGCTCTCCAAAATGACCCACAGATAATAATCTATCAGATTTGTGTCTTTTGTATTTGAGAGCCATTGTGTGGCCGTTATAAAGTTCGGAACGTTGTTTTTTAGTCCTTCTTGGTTTACTCGACCTTTGTGAGACGGTGCCGAGTCTTGTTGAAACGTCCATGGTGTGCCACTGAAGTGTTTGTATGCCCACGGCTTCAAGGCATTTACTTTGACGTCAGCCTTGAATACGTCAGCTATCTGCGGTTAGACCATTACCGAATCGATGACTCAAAATCTCCTATAAACGATCAGTCAAAAATTCAAAATTTTTTCATCTGAAAGCACATTGCTCAGAAATTGAACACTTTCGGCAAAGCGAAGTAACTCCTTCCTTTCTCCAGTCAGATTTGTTGCTGCTTTGGTGTGAGATCATGAGCCTTTGGGATCTTGTAAGGCTTGACTTTGAGATCATTTTTCAGTATGCGGTGGATGCTACGGTCAGATATTTTCATTTTTTTGCCATTTGTTGCACGTGCATCAGCTGCGCGAGCGGTCTGAAGTTGGTTACACTTCGAGTGCCGGACCCTGTATGATTTATATCATCTTTATTATTTTTCAGTACTTTTTTCGTAAAATTAGATTTTGAGCTTTGAGATTTGAGTTTCTATTACCCGTGCGCCACATTCAAAGCTATACACTACACTTTCATAGTGAGATGACTCTCACAAATAACTCATTGCGTATCCTTTAATTTTCCGCTTTTTAGTCAGTCTTTGAAGCCCAATGCTTCAATGGGAAATAAAAGAAATTATGATGATGATGATTTTCGGCAGTTTGTAGTTTTCATTTAAACTTTAGCAAATTTCCTGTTCAAGCTCTCAAAATAATGCAATCCGATTGAGTATTAAACAAATTTCGTATTGAAATTCATATTTCTATTTATTTATATATTTTTTTCCTCTAGTTTAATTAACCTCTACTCTTGCTATAAGAAATAAAGGCGGGATTTGGTGGCTGTTGTTGGCATTGTTGTTACAGCCATTCGCGGGAAATTCCATTAGATATTGAAAGTTGTTTTAATCAAATTCTCACCAGGACATATTCCTGGAATGCAATTCAATTAATTTTTGAAACATTTCAACCGCATGCCATTTATTTGCTTTGAAGTGAACGATTTACGAAATCTTAGATTGAATATCCTGTAGTAAATCAATTAGTGCTAAAGCAATTCCAAGATTTCAAAAAGCATTGCAGATCATACACGCATGCAAGGTGGTGTAAAATGTATAACATTAGCACATGGCAAGGCACGTCAATCTTATTTGACACGTGTGAGCTAGGCTATGAAAAACATAAACCTGTAAATGCAAACGGAGAAGGAAGAATATAAGAGAATATATGGAATCTAGTAAAATAATTCATTTAGTAGCAATTTGAAGTGGTACTTTGTGGACGAAACATCTAGGCTAATATGATTTGAAAGCCTATTAAGTTCTCACAAAATTCTAGAAATCAGAGCATTAGAATAATAATTCGTTCTATTCATCCTTAACCAGAAAATATCATGATTTCGTAAGCTTCACTGAGGTACATTCAAATTAATTTTCTCAAGTAGCGATGGTGACTCAATTGCTCGACTTAACAAATCAAAAACAAAAGTGAGAGAGATAATAATTGTTCTTATGACTAGTGTTTATAAATTAATTAGCAAGCATGAACCGAATCAAACGTGTAAGCTTACTATGTAATGCAAAAAGCATAATGCGGTTTCCAAATAGAGATGGCATATTCCAGCTTGGAGCGCACAAAAGAGGTATATAACAGCTATTGAGTGTATGGATCAACAAGTATCAGAATCCAGTACGGAATATGACTTTGCATTTTTTTTTTTTCCTTGTTTACTCCTCTCGGGAGCATAGAGCCTCGACAAGACTTTTCCATCGTGCACGGTTCTGTGCTGTTTTTCTTACACCTTCCCATGAGACGTCGGCATCTGCTAGTTCGCGCAGCATCGACCTTCTCCAAGTGTTTTTTGGTCGACCGTGACCTCTGTTCCCTTGCGGGTTTCAGTCCAGTGCCATTCTCGTGATGCTACCTGGTGGTTTTCTCAATGTGTGACCTATCCATCGCCACTTTCTGCGTTTCATTTGCCTAAGGATGGGTTTCTCGTTCATTAATCTCCAAAGTGCAGCTTGGGCAGTTTCACTATGATGCCTTTTGTCTAGGACGGAGGCAGGTTTTCATTGCTCCGTGACGGCAGTGATGTGGGGATGGAGAATTTCCGCTGATATTTGCGGATCGGCTGTTATTAGTTCAGGCTGTATGCCATCTTCGCCCGCAGCTTTGTTGAACTCCAGCTTCTTAATTGAATCCTTAGTCTCCGCTAGGCTGGTGTAGGACGTTGTTATTTTATTGCTGGTTCTTATGCTGCCCAGTTCAAAGCTAGGTATACGGCTAAGAGCAATGTTGCTAGTTGCTTCAAAGTGTTCCTTCCATGGTCCATGATGTGGTCATCATTAGAAGTCAGCAAAGCACCATTCAGATCTCTAATTGGCTGGTTGATGTTACTCCGCTGATTGTTTATTCGGCCAACTATGCGGGACATCTAACTTTGCAATGATGTCATGTAAATGACCACCAATATCGATAATTTCACTTAGATTGGGTACACTGGAGCCATCGATGTGAAAGGAAGTAGGTACAAAGTATGGAGATTTAGAATGAGATACACCAGAAAACTTGCTTGTATTGAAATTAACCTAATTTTTTTTTACTCTACGCAACGACATTATCTTAATCACATTGAAGGTTATGGAGTCTGCTGTAGTGGTAATCACCGAGTTTATCGTTAAATCACCAGCACACAAAAGAAAAATTTCTCAAAAAAAAATTTGGAAATGTCATTAACAAAAATTATAAAAAGTATTATTTACCTATCCAGGAAAGACCAACATTTGAATAACGGGTCAATTTAAATTTTATAATTTTTTAAAAGGCGCTCATAAAATAACAAAATAAAACCAATCAAGAAAAAAAAAACAGAAAATGAATTTACATTCAAATTTTCATGAAAAGTTTGGCACTTTTTTTTTCGATACAACAGGAATGTATGAGGTAGTAACACGTACGCCTTGAAGTTCCATATCAAGATCATAGAGTTGCTGCGCCATATCAATAAAAAACCCAAAGTCGTACATCCATTATTTATCATCAAATGAGCAAAGCCATATCCCTTCATATCCAAGAACAATTGTGTTTCGCTTTTTTATTCATAAACTTTTTTATTAAGGGGGAAGCTGGTCTAGAGCGCAAAAAATGGGCATATTTTATGAATTTATTTTGACTCAACAAAGGAATCAATCGAAAATCTGTGAAATAGGTTTAATAATATAGCTTTCATGGTACAAATACAAAATTTTTCGTCTGAATCAATTTCAAAATGGCCGCTGTCCAGCAGTTCCCCTAAGGCGCCTTTTTTTTTGTAGTGGGTCCATTGCCGAAGACGTAAACTCCTTAATTTTTGTCCTGGATCAAAAAATAAAATTTTTTTAGTTTCTATATAACAACAGAAAGAGACGTACGTAGGCTTTTTTCGATATTTTGTTTTTTCGCGAAATGGTGCACGTTTGAACAAAAAGTTATAATTTTCACTATAAAGAACGACATAAAATTATTGATTAAAAAAAAAACTATGTAATATAAATAAAAAATCCTACGTACGTTTCCGGAGAAAGGTATTTCGAATGTATTGTCAAAATTT
Source organism: Anastrepha fraterculus (assembly GCA_037575425.1). Taxonomy (NCBI): domain Eukaryota; kingdom Metazoa; phylum Arthropoda; class Insecta; order Diptera; family Tephritidae; genus Anastrepha; species Anastrepha fraterculus. The sequence goes on along the minus strand of JAYXIM010035212.1, from coordinate 141,009 downwards.
CGTAAGAATCGGTAAAGATTTGTTCGAATTATGTCTTCGGCCAGTTTAAAAAAAGTGATTTCGAGAAAAACGCGTTTAAAGTTGTAAATAGCGTTCGGGGCATACCTGCGAGGCACTGCCGTCGAATGAAAAATTTGGGCATTTAGACATTTTTGCTGGCATCCCTCATTTAGTATATTATTTCTAAGACCCTAAAGCACCTTTTAAGACAAAAAAAAATTTTTCGATTTTTTCAAAATTCTAGACCAGCTTCCCCCCTTAAACACTTTATGACCTGCGTCCTACGAAATTTTTCAAATTTTTAAATTTTTGGGAAAACTTTTAATAAAAAAGAGGTTGTCTGTAAAGTCGGTTTACTGACGATAGTTTAACGTGACAACGTCATAAGAAAATACTGATGGAATGGTTGCATTTTTCAAAAGAATATTTTAATTTTATTTGTTTGATAGATATTTTGTATGGATATAGAGAAAGAGGTAAATGGAATCGCAATGGAATAGGTCAAGTTACATTTACACAAACGTGAAAAATTACGAAACATTTATCAAATACATGAAAGATATCTTCAATTTCGATTGTGCATCAGACGTAAATAAGTTAACAACACTAAGAGGCAACATCATCGATTTGACTTTATCAAAACACATTACATTCGAAACACTCCCTTTCATTTCCCACTTTTCCTATCCTATTCTCAACAGAGAAATGGTTCATTGCCATGCACACAGGAAGAAGGCATATGCAAATACAAATATGTGAATTTATATACAAATGCGCATATACATACATATACATACATATATATGCTCACTCAAATAGGAGATCGCCAGATGTCGAACGTTGCCGAACGCGAGGGCCGATTGTGCATCTTTGTCGTTCATTCCGCGCTCTCGCTTGCAGTTCAAGCAAGGTAACGACGCATGAGCAAGATAACGACGCATTATTTGGGTCGTGCAGCCGCCGACATCGAATTAGAAGACGTTATCACGTTAAAAAAAAAAAATTGGAATACCTCCAAGAGACAACTTTGAGAAATTTCGACCCAACTGCTAAGCATCGTAGCTCGCTTAGTGTGGATTTAGAAAAGATAGAATAAATTTTCTAATATTTTAATAAGATTTTTTTTGGTGCTACGTAATGCTATAAGCCTGTTTCATATATATAAAAAACAAAAACGATTAATATCAGCGTGCATAACTACGTAGTTAGTAAAAACGTGCAATTAGCAAGAAGCGCAGAACACATTTTTCTATCCGCGCTAAGCTCAACGCAACGACCGTAGTTCAAAAGAAGAAGAAAAAAAAACATAAATCAAATGAGCTACATGTCAATGTGCCAACTCACACAGCGTCAGAATTTGGTTGCTCGCCGGCCCTCTACTTTCGCTCCTACCTGTTCACTTTCATTTTGATGTGCTTTACTTTACTACTGCAGAGATATGTACGTGTAAGAGTAAGTGAGATTTAATGTTTTTAATGAATTTATCGCATGTTGGGAATTTCACAGCATATTCAGCTGAGAAATGAAAACTAAACAATAAGGACATGACATTCAACTTTGCAAGGTACCTATCCACTATAAGTAAGTATGTATGTATGTAAATACCGAAATGTGTATAACTGTTTGCATAGGTTGAGAGTTCAGTAGCGGCGTTCTTCTAGTAATTTCCATTAATTTTTTTTTGTGGCTGTGCATAATACAAATTAGTGTCGCTTAACAGCGGTTTTATGTATACACTGAGGTCAACTGGAAAATAACGTATACGCCCAGGCGGCCAAAAAAAAAAACTGCTACGCACAAGTATGTAACGGTACTTATGCAGGCATTTATAAATATGCAGTGCTTTTGATGATTAAACATTTTACTATCGCGCCTTAATGAAGTATTTAAATGCACCGTTAACTACGGAAAAACAAGTTTTTTCATTAGGAGCGGTGCTAATGTGGCAGCTTTAGTGCTAAGATTTTCACAAAAATGAGTCATTTACGTGGAGGCAAAGCAAAAAACAAAAAATGTTTTTATTATGGAACAGGTACATGTGAGAAACTACTTAAAATTTCGCGAAAGATTAGCGTTTAGGCTCCATTTTACTTATTCTCCATCGTAATAAGTATTTTTAAAATAAAACGAATATGCAGACAAGAAATGGCAAAAAAAAAAAACGTTTTTATGTTATTAGGTGAAGTAAAATTTGTAGTGTTGTATTAGGTGAAGTAAAACGCTTGCTTTACTTTAACAATGGAATTAAAGTACCTACTTAGTTAAAATTACTCGCACACAAATGATTCAAAATAGTTTTCTGACTAATTGTCAGTTCCTCGGTAATGGACTATGTAAGTGCTCACACGCCAATCCGCCAGGGGGATTTTTAATACTGCCCTACTTAAGGCAATTACTAAATCTTTGGATAAACTGAGATTTGAAACCGCCCTTATCAGGTTTACCTACAGAGTTCTTAACGATAAAATAGTCGTGGCAGAGTGGGGTGCCATTTCTCTCCGCCGATAGGTGGAAGATCTATTATTGATATCAATTTTTTAAAATTCAGAAAGTAACAATTTTAATGATCTTTCTCTTTGTTGGTTTGTTGGAGAAATAAGTGCTAAATTACAGGGTGAGCCATGTAAAATTTTCTTTTTGAATCGGCTATAAAAAAAAACCAATCAATATTTTTTCAAACTTTTTTTTATTTTGAAGATTGAACATTCATGAATGAAAACTAATATCGTTCAACTGACAGTCACGACGGACTTTACAGTAGGCCATTCGATCAACCCAATTTTTAAGCCCATTCGATTGTTTGATCTTCAATTTCATGAATGGCAACTTCGATTTTGTGTTTTAAAGCATCAATCGTCTCTGGATGTTTCGCATAGCATTTGTCCTTAACGGCTCCCCACAAAAAATAGTCCAACGGGCTTAAATCACAGCTCCGAGGCGGCCAATTGATATCGGAATTCCGGCTGATTATTCGGTTTTCAAAAACGGTAGCCAAAAGTTCGAGTGTAACTTTGGCAGTGTGACAAGTTGCACCGTCCTGTTGAAACCAAATGACGTCCATGTCATCCTCTTCAATTTTTGGAAACAAAAACTCGTTGATCATGTCACGGTAACGCTCGCCAGTTACTGTAACAGCGGCCCCTCGCTCATTTTCGAAAAAAATGGCCCGATGATGCCGCCAGACCTAAAACCGCACCAAAGTGACTCGTTGTGGATGCATTTGCTTCTCTACTGGATTTTCTGAGCCCCAATTTTGATTATTGACGTAGCCACCGAAATCAGAAAAGGAGAAGAAGACTCACCATTTTGGAAATAGGTTTTCAATATTTCCCAATTTTGTTCGAGCGTCCCATTTCGTAAATGTCAAACCTTTAAGTAAATTATGAACACATTTGACATGCCCTTTGTGTTACCATTCTCAAAAAAATAGGTGGTTCAAAAATCAAACGCTATGTAGCCCACCCTGTACAAATATTGATAAAACCACTAACCTTCAAGCGTTTTCTGTGCCAGTTTGTACAATTTTTAAATTGAAGTGTACAATTCTTTACAATTTGCATACAAATTAAATTGGGTTTTAAGCTCAACTTGAAAATTACATACTAGCTTTCATTGCAGTCGCTACACAATGGCATCTCATTCAAAACAAAATATTAAAAACATATTTTGCAAATAACCGCTAGATTTATATAGTTTTAAATCAGTAGCCCCCGGCAGCAAAAATAAAGAATACACATATACCGTTATGAATAAATGAAATTTATTTAGAACTGAAAGTAATTTAGTAATATTCATACATGTTCGTCAACAATTTTCAATTACTTTTGCCAGAACTAAGCTGATAGAGAAACAATAAAAAATTGAATAGAGAAGTACAATTTAAAATTCAATTCAAATTCGCATTCAAACACAAGCGCTCATTCACTCAACCAGTACCAGCAGTTGGCCACCAATCCATAGTCTGTGGATTCGATCACCCTTTCACTTGTTCAACTATTCATTTCAGCTTCGCGAGGTTCACGGGTGGCCTGCCCGCACCCTAAGCAAATTTAAAAGAAAATCCACTTCGAAAAGTGCACAAATCGAATGATTTGAATGCATGAATGTTGTTGGCACATGCATGCAATGTGAAAAGCATATGGCATACACTCACACACAAATACACTATGCATATGCGTATATGGTATAAATACGTTTGCGTGCATGTGCATATGCTTGAAGTTATAAAACTATTCATTCAAGTAGAGAAATCGCAGAAATGCTGTGCAAGATGAAATCAGACAAAAGTGTTTGACTTATACAATAAATGTCGGTTTGAGTGAGTGCCATAATGACTAACGTTATGTACTACCATTTGTATATAGGGTGATTCAGGAGGGATACTGAACTTTCACAGCGATTATTTGTGATATGTTAGTGCTTTTTTATGTATTTTTCCTTGCAGACAACTGCTAGTACAGGCTCTGTCAAACTTAGTTATGGAGCGATACTCAGTTGAAAAGTGCATAAATTATTATTATTATAGTTTGCTTAAGCGCCGCTTATGTGGTGCATATTGACAAAGTTAATGCATTTCACTTATCTTATCGTTTGTGCTTTGCCTTAGTTGAGTCCAGGTGACCTTATAGCGAGTTATTCCGACTGCGTCGCCCAGATCCTTTTGGTCAACCCCCGAGTGTATATCTATTCTTGTGGATTCCACTCCAAAGCCATCGTCAGTATTTCATGGGTCGGCTCCCTGAGTGTGTGTCAAATCCATACCCACGCCAAATGCGTAAAAGTGGTCTAAAAATATAAAAACAAAAAAATTAAAAAAAAAACATTTTATGAAAATGGTCACTCGGTCACACTCACTACATTTTGCACATTGGGTAATTTGTTCAGCAAAACTAGCGTATTTCGAGTAGTTAAAACTCATTTGTCATTCAAGAAAAAACTATGTACCCTCTGTGAGTTAGTGCATGTAGTGGTCTTTGAGCTGGTGTAACACTGTTACGGTATTTTTAGATTACTTATGAGGCTTGCACGACTGTTCACGGTTTGGTTTGCATTTGCTCTTATAAATGGTGAACCTCATCGTGGCTCGAATTAAATTACTTGGACTTGACCAATATGTAGCTCACACAGCACTCGCCAAGCAGCACACAAAACGAAGAGCATATTGTGAATAATGGTCACATAACGCATTTTCTTACGAAATAACGAGGTGAAATGTCCATTATAATTTGGAAATTTGACACCATTGGACTTTTCTCTGGAGCGACGTGAAAAATAAAGTTAAAAAAAAACTCGGTAAAAAATTAGAACTCTTTAAAAACAAATCTCTTAGTTCAGATCGAATAATTTATTGGAAGTTTAAAATGTTTAATATAAGTCATGAGTAATATAGATAAGTACGTGAAATGAATCATCACATCATCGTGAATTGCTTGTGGAAGTATAAAATATATTATTACAGTTGGGATGTGCCCATAATCACCGATGTGCCCAAGATTCCAGAGCTTAAGCACGAAATAGTGCGCATTATAAATTTCATGTTGCCCGAGTCATGCCAAAAGGTCATGGAAAAGTTTGATATGTGCATCCGGTGTTGCGATAACATTTGAGTGCATGATGAATAAAAAAAAAATAATAATAATCCATAAACTAAAAACAAAATAACATCTACTTCAGAGCCATAAAATTGGGTTTAGGAATGGGAAATCGGTGTCTGATTCACGAATTTATTTAGATCAACAGATCAAGCACTTCCTTAACTTAAAGGAACACATATCCGTTATATCGCGTTGCTGTTCCAAAGCCTTCGGCGTATATGAAGTTCTTGATTAATGTATTACCGAAAAAATCAGAATAAGAATCAACTAATATTTCTCCTTATCCTATCCATTTCGAAACGCCATACCCAAGGCTCTTTTCTATCGGTCTTTTTTTAATCGCCTACAATAAACTTTGTTGTTATTCTTTCCTTATATAAAGAGCTAGGTTTTCTAGCATATGCCGACAGATTTATATTAATAAAAAAAACTCAATAAGAACATAAACTTAAGCTTACCTGCGACGACTCAGGTATAGAACTTTCTTTGGAAAAATGCAAACATATGACTTAAACTGTCGCACAGAAATATATTCGAATAGTTCGGTAATAAACACACTAAACGCAAACTATTAAGATCCTAGGTCTTGCCTTTATTTCAAGACACAATTGGAATATACTCATTCAAAATCTTCCATTGTTTTTTTAGATAAACGTTTTAATATTACAAAATGCCTATCTAACCACAACTACAACTGTAACCCAGCTTCGCTGAACTCTAAAGGCAAAGCCTCCATACTCTCCAAAATTCAAATGAAACAAATTAAAAATTAATTGCGGCTAAAATAGTTCCAACGTTACCCCAATAAATTTAACCCGAAAGCTCATTACCGAAAAGCACTACAAATCAATGCTTGTAAATCCATCCCCTATATCCATCTAAATACTCGTAACGAAAATTAATAGATCTAAAAGACTCAAAAGGATGCCTTCAATAACAAATAGAACTACTGGCTATGCTAAAATGTAACGTTATTCCAACAAATAATTAGTAAATATCGTCTCCTAAGTTTCCCAGTTGGCAGCTCCCTTTAAACTCTGTAGAGATGATTACTTTTCTTTTCCAAAATATCACCAGAAATGTACAACAAACACTTCTTTGAACGCACAAATAGGAATACAACTTTTAAACTTGTCTACACAGATGGTTTTAAAATAGAAAATTATGTCAGTTTCAGTGCAGTCTACAATGATGAAAGAATTATTGTAGGGCAGCAACCAGCCTATAGCTGGAATTTTGCAGCAGAAATTATAGCCTTCTCTGAAGCCCCAAAAATTGCCAGCTACAGTCGAGGTTAATTTGCAATCATCACAGACTCACTTTGATTTTCCGAAACCATAAAAAGCCTAAAAAATAATGATATTTATGCAGAAAGTAGTAGAAATTCATTTATAAAAAATAAAAATAAAATAAAACTTGTTTGAGTACAAAGCGACGTACAAATTAAAGGCAACGAACTAGCCGATCTAACTGCAAAGGAGGTCTTGAGATGCCTCCTTATTGTGTCTCATAATCACTTAGCCAAGGGCATACAAAGCTACATCAAGTCACTTTTTACAGTTAAACTTACGACAAAACTACCACTTAGTACAAAAAAATAAATCCGCAAAAATTAACTATGAGCGAATTCCCCAAAATCGATCACAACTTTGAACTAACAAGAGAGAATCTAGAAAAGCTTGTAAGAATATGATTATATTCTTTGATCTATAAGTCAATACAGCAATGGATCCCTAATGAGCATAGAATATATTTTAGAAAAATGTCAATTTTTCAACCAATATACAATAAAATCAATGAAACTTGGAAGTAGCGGACCGAAACTGACGGCTCATGCTGACGACTTGGCTGTTATCATCTCAGGAAGGTGGCTACAAACGATGAGCAAAGTACTCACCAGGATGCTTAGAGAGATCTGCAAGTGAACCACAATGGTCGAACTGAAAGTACCCTATGATCAGAAAATACCGGGAATGTTTAAATAAACAGAGATAAATTTCAGGCAAATTTATTTTTTCTTCTTGAAAATATGACCCGTTTGAAGCAACACACATGTGCCAACGTTTAACGCAGTTCTCCATGCACCCCTGGTTGGCCGACGAAGGGATGGTCTTCGCATTCTCTTTATCTCTTCTATCGACTGAAATCTCCTTCCACGAAATGGTAACTTCAACTTCTGAAACAAAAAAAAATCGCAGGGGCCATATCAGGTGAAGACGGTGTTAGCACGGTGGTATTTATTTGGTGTTTGGTCAAATAATCCAGCACAATTTGGCCTCAGTGCGATGGCGTGTTATCATCATTAAAATACAAGAATTGTTTGCCCACATTTCCGGCCGTCTGCGACTTACAGCATCTCTCAAACGCTTTCAAATGGATAAATAGTATTATTTATTGACTGTCTGGCCCGATGGAAGGTCCTCATGGTGCACTATGCCTTGGCAATCGCAGAAAACAGTCAATATCACATTCCCGGTACTTTTAGGTACTTTTACTCATAGGGTATGTCCAAACAAGACGTTGCTAGTACTCTCTACAAGCAATACAATATTCCCAACTGGTCACCTCCGAGACTGGGGGAGAAGTGTTGACAAAAAAAACCGGCTAAATAGTTACTGATGCGTTGTTTTGGATAGCAAACTGTCACATGTGGAAGAAAGAGCTTTCTTTCTTCTAATGGTTATAGGCATGCAGAGGAATGTTCGGTAAGACTTGAAACATATCTCCTCACCTCACACATTGTAAATATATGGCGGTCATTAGACCAATAAAGGTCAGTGGTTCACTAATATGGTGGACGGCGTGCGACAAAGTGACTTACGTTAAAAGATTGAAAAGCGTGAAAAGGATTGCAGGAATATTTGCAACCGGTGCTATGAGTACAACTCCAACAGCGTCAATAGAAATAATTTTCAACTGATATCCAATCAAACTACTAGTAAGAAACTCAGCTAAAAAATGTGCTCTAAAGCTGAAGATGTTAAGAAAATTCCCTCAGCGGCTTTCTGGTCACAGCCACATTCTGGATTCAAACGGAAAGTCAGACTACGTGATTCCACGAGTTAAATTTGGTAAAAAGTCTTTCGTCATTATAGAGCAAAATCGCAGAAAAGTCTGGAATCTATTTACAATTCATACATTTCTCTACAGATGGGTTCAGAATGACGGAAAGAGTAGGAGTTGCTGTCTGTTGATCGCAATTTGATCTCCAAATGTCTTTCAAACTTTAATTACTGTAGTACATTTCAAGCTGAAATCTATGCCGCAACAAAAGCGCTGGAATTAACAACTGTTAATACTTGGACAAATATTTTCTTTGAAAATCAAGCGGCGAATAAAGCAATTATGGCCTCTTGCACTAACTCGGAATGTATTCAAAAATACATATCCAAAATAGATGAAATCTGCTGAAATGTACAGGTTACTATAATATTTACTAGACACCAGGATATAGAGGAATAGATAGAAATAATAAAGTTGATGATCTCGCTAAGGCAGGTATTCGCATGCGGAGATAGAGCACGTCAGACATATGCCCATCACTCTCTTTTCCAAAAACGAAGCTAAATGAGGCACTATCTATGGAAACGCAGTCCATGTAGGAACACTCAACCTTGTACAAAACTGCCAAAATAATGCTTAGGACTTGGAATACCAAAGCAACAAACTTTGACAAACACTTTCTAGAAAAGACTGCAAAATATTGGTTGGACTACTAACAGCACATTGTCTCACCCCATATCACGCAGCCGAAATGGGATTTGCCCAGAGCGATGCGTGTAACACACACAACGAAAGGAACACTGTCCTTTAATGGGCTCGACAAATGTGCCTAGCATCAACATATTCTTCATCCTTGAAGGCTGTTGCTTACAAAAGGCTCAACGGCTTGTTAAAACTTGCGAAGAAGTGCATTATGAATTATATTGTATAAAATGATATCTTCGGCTCCAGATCTATAGCACTGCCAACACAATGGACCCTAGGAGTCTAAGTGAGATCTTTTTACACATCAGCCACCTTATTTAACCAATATAAAATCACTTTGCCCAATACAAAGCCAATGCACTTCCTTACCAATACAACCCTAGAAAACCTCAAAACTTTTTTAAGACATTTAAAATCTTGGAATATGTACAACAAAGTCTCGACTTCGTTTTTTCTTTTTCTTCATTCTACTTTCTTATTATTCTATTTAACTTAAAGCCACCGCAGCCATAGCTTAGATATTTGTTGCAATTAAGATATAACTATGTATAAGTAAAAATTGCTTAATAAAAACCAAAATAACATCCACAAATTTTGTTGTGTTTTGCCATATTTATAATAGAGCGCGTGGATCAGCGGTCTGTTACAACACCCTATATTACAAAAACAAGACATGTTCCACAGCAATTAAGTGGTGTTCTTAGACGTACCACGACGGATCGCACTGAAAACATTCCACGTTTTCAGCTCCTACCCAAATAACTATATATTTTCGAAGAAAGCCAACAGCAAACAAATTTATCTTATGTGGCGGTGGGAAAGGGTGCGAAAAGTAAGAAAAAAGTACTATGGGAACATTGCTTTCCTCAAGCAATATAATGCCTATTTTTGATATTTACAAACTTTTAAAGCACCTGATAAATGCACAACGTAACTGAATACCTCATGTCTGTCACTATGCCCGCACATGGCTTCTTGAGCTGTCATGGCAGTAGGCAAATCATATGTCTGTCTTGTCTGGGATTTAAGAGTACTCGTATCTAAGAGGCGGTATTTCCTTTTGTTCTTACGTATGTCTACGCAAGTAAATGTGTACGGTGCGCTCATGGACGAAGCATTTCAATATTGAGCTTCTTCAATTAGAAACGTGCTGCATGTTTTAATGCGCCATCACCTCGAGGTTCCTCAAAACCAAGGCCTCACAATCGATTTGCCCAACTGCAAATGTTTTTAAATGACTTGCACGTTGCAACAAAAGCAACAATAGGTATTAGCAGAAATCAACTGTAAAAGCACCATTCAGCTTCTACCATTCGCATTAATTTGCTTTTTGCCTTGGCGTTGATGAAACGATTTTTGCATTTTAGGTTTGTAAGTACGTCGCATAAGCATTGCTGAATTGTAATGAGTTGTAGAAGTGGAATGAGTGTGCAGTGGAGTGAATGCGGTGGCGTTGTTTGATATTGAATTGGGTCGAATGGAAATTTCAGCATGGAATAAATGCCGAAATTGATGAATTTTTGGATTAAACGCTACATGCGCTTCACTCAATGGTAATTTATGTTTATCTCTTTTAGTTTGGCAGGCGATCTAAGTGAATAGTTTATAAATTAATGCAGCATTTTTTCAGCAGCATTTTGAGAGTTGGAATTTATTTGCGATTAATTATTTTTTAAGGATATATTGCCAAATCGGGACATTAACCTTTGAAGGTGTTCAACACTTCAAATATTTGGGAGTGTTAATAAAAAATGACAACAGTAGTTACGACACAATACAAGACAGAAAAATGGCAGCAAATAAAGCATAATACGCCAATTGCTGAAGTCCAAACTGCTCACACGTGAATGTAAACTTCGCCTCTACCAGTCAATAATACTACCGGTGCTGTCCTACGGCTGCGAGTGCTGGACATTGACAAGCAAAGACGAAAGTAGCTTAAGAGTTTTCGAACGAAAAGTACTCCGAAGGGTGTTTGGCCCCATACGCTGCAACGATGGAACGTACCGAATACGCTACAACAATGAGTTGATAAACTTATGCCAGGGAGAAGACGTCGTGAAATACATTAAATCCCAAAGGCTTCGATGGTTAGGGCACACCGTGCGCATGGAAGACAGCCGCCGCCAAAAATCTTTTTTATCAACGAATTGTCTAATGACTCGAGCCCGAGGGCGTACAAGGTTAATCTGGCTTGGCCAAGCAATAGCGGACCTGAAAAAGCTACGAGTTATGAGCTGGATATCCGTTGCCATGAACCGAACACATTGGAAGATGCTTGTGGATGAAGCTAAAGCTCACCCTGAGCTGTAATCGCTACCTGATGATGATGATGATTGAAAATTCCTAGTAGCTTCGGCAGCCGCGACATTTGTTGGCGAGTGATTGCCAATTTGTAGTTCACATGTTGAAGTTTCGAAATGAAGTACCATCAAATACTAAATAACAGAAAAAGTTTTTGTTTTTTAATAGCGGTCACACCTTGGAGGGCAATGGTAATCCTCCGGATGCATTTCTGCCATGAACTGCTTTTCATATAAAAAAATCAGCAATTCGGAGACGGCAAAAAACTGTACGTTCCCTCATTTGGTGAAAAAACATCAAAACACACACCCCAAATAAGAGGAGAAGCTCGATCAAACAACCAACAAAGGATGTAAGCGCCAATTATACGAAGGGGACTCAACAAGTACCCGTGTTAGAAATGAAGACACCTGTTCGTTCGAACTAAATTTGTTCACCACGAGCCATTTTTTCATATTGGGGAACAAGAATGTGTCGCGGGGAGCCAGATCGGATGAATACGAGGAGTGGGGCAGCTATTTATAATGCAATTCACACAGATTGGCGGCAACAACTCCGGATGAATGAGCTTCTTTTTCGCTAAATGCGGCCGGGTGTCCTTCAATTTTTTGTAAAAGCGGTCCAATAACTCACTGTAGTAATGTCCAGTGATCGTTATTTCGTTTTTTAAAAAAAACCATGAGAATGACGCCGCTCGAGTCCCAAAAATTTGCCGCCATGCTCTTTCTGGGCGATGGGACTGATTTCGCCTTCTTTGGAGCAGAATAACCATTCGCTGTTATATTGGCGCTAGCCTTGTCTTTAAAGATATATGGGCCGATGATTCCTTCAGCCCATAGGCCGCACCAAACGGAGGTTTTCAATGGATGAAAAGGCTGTGCTTGAATGACTTCGGGTTGCTTTTCAGCTCAAATATGGCAATTTTGCTTATATTGCAATAAGCCATTGCTTTGATTGTTGCTTAGTGCCAAAACTTTGCGCCACTTACAGCTGCCAATATTCTCAAGAGAACGCCCAGTTTTTGGTCTCACAGTGTTTTTTCTACTCTCAACAGAATCAGTTTATTGAAATTTTTTTACCATCCTTTCAATTGTCGATTCATTCAGGTGACTATTTGCACCAAAAAATTACAAATTTTGCGATATTTTGTTATTAAAGATTGATAATTTTCATAATACGTTTCAATAACGTCAACGTATAGTTCTCTCGTAAAAAATTGTGCTGCTACTTGACAAATGTTAAAGATGACATAAAAAAGATAGCCTCCTGTGCGACGTTTTGACTCTTTCATCCAACAAAAAAGCTGCAAGTTCATCTTAACTATTGGACTATGTAGGTCCGTTATGGTACCAGTGTGTAACATGGGAACTTTATTGTTTACTTTTGTGTCAGACCCTCTTATGAAGCGATTTATTCCAATATCGGATAGTTCCGTAAGAGGGACAAAATGGTATCTTTCAAACAACCTCGCTCTAATCCTAGCTCTTCTTCTTCTTCTGGATTAGCGGGTTAACCGTTTACACGATTTTGGACGAGTTTAAAAAAGTGCGCCAGTAATTTTTTCTCGTGCTAACCGGCGCCAGTTGGAAACAGTGAAGCCAAGTGTTTCTCCACCTAATCATTCTAACGTAGAAGAGACCTTCCTCTGCTACCACCTGCTGGTACCGCACCGAATATTTTCAGAGCCGGAGTGTTTGTATTCATTCGGACGACATCACCCAGCTAACGTATCCGCTGGATCTTTATTCGCTGCGCTATGTCTATGTCGTCGTAAAGCTCATATAGCTCATTGATCCATCGCCTGCGATACTCGCCGTCACCAACGTGCAAAGGTCCAAAAAATTTCAGCGGAATGTTTCTCTCATACCCTCCCAGGGTCGCCTCATCGAATGCTGTCATCGTCCACGCTTCTGCGCCATACGATATGACGCGAATGATAAGAGCCTTATAAAGTGTGAGTTTGTTTGGCCAAGAGTAGGCTTTACTACTCAATTGCCTCTTTAGTTCACTTGTTCGCAAGAGCGATTCTACGTTGGATTTCAAGGCTGACATTGTTATCGGTATTAATGCTGGTTCCCAAATGAACGAAGTTTTTTACAACCTCGAAATCATAACTGTCGACAGTGACGTTGGTGCCGACACGCAATGCGACTGTTTATTTGATGACAGGAGGTACTTCGTTTTATCCTCGCTCACCATCAGCGAATCACCTTGTTTGAAACCTCGTTTGGTATCAAACGACTCGGAGAGGTCTTTCCCAATTCTGACGGCGCTGCTGGTATGGAGCAATGTGATCTTGCATAGCCGTATTAGTTTTTCGGGGATAGCAAATTCAAACAACGCGATATATAAGTAACTCGTTTTCGTACTGTCGAATGCAACTTTGAAGTCGATGAAGAGATGGTGTGTGTCGATTTTCCTTTCATGGGTCTTTTCCAAGACTTGGCGTATTGTGAATATTTGGTCGATGATGGACTTATGAGGTCTAAAGCCACATTGATAAGGTTCAATCTATTTCTTGATGATGGGCCTCAGCCTTTCACACAATACATTCACTAGGACCTTATACGCGATATTTAGAAGGCTAGTTTCGCAGTAATTGGCACAGATTGCAGTATAACGCCTCTTGTGAATTGTAAAAAGCACAGCGAAATTCCAATCGGCAGGCATGCTTTTATCCGACCATATTTTGCACCTAACCAGCTCCTCACTGCCGTATTTGAATAGCTCAGCCGGCAGTCCGTCGGCGCCCGCAGTTATGTTGTTCTTTAGCCGCGTTATCGCGATGCTCACCTCGTCATGGTCGGGTAGCGGGTCGGCTCCGGTTCTGTCGTCAACGATGGGCTTATCGGTTGCCACTATTTAAGAGGTTTGATAAGTGTTCTCTCCATAATTCATTCACGCTCTGGATATCAGTCACCAGAACGCCATCTTTGTTCTCCTAGCTAAGGCTGGATAATCACAGAGGAAGTTTTTTAATGTTTCTTCCTGGGCTCTACAACTTCTGCAGTATGCATTGAAAAATTCTCCTGACCTAGAAGAGTGTCTACCTAATAGCCAATGACTGGTTACACAGGCAACGACCTTCGTGATGTTCTCTCTTGAGAGGTTAAGCAATTCTCCTGATCTTTTTTTATCCATTTGCGACCAAATTAGCCTGGCTGAAATACAGGTATTTTCTTCTCACCTTGACCATGACGATTAGATGCAGGGAATACTTGTGAAGATCTAATAAAAAGGAGCCCCACCCTTTTCCGGCGGTTGGAGGCATATTATGTTGCTCTGTGTAGCCCTTTTAGTTTTATGGAAAGTAATTCTAAATCAAATTGAATTGGGTTGACCATACGTTGCGCAAGCCCAAATTAACATGAAAGCGATTAGTAGACAACATTGCAAAGTATTTATATCGGCGCTAAGCGCCCGAAAACGGCGCGACAGCAACAATTATCAATAATAATAATGACCTATTGGGTTGCTGGAGAATATTATTTTGCAAATTTGCTTGCAACTTCCTTCAAAATCACTATGTCCCGGAGCCCATATAAGACTGACCTTGAAGACGGTGCTAATATCATTTAGAGCTGGCAGAGATTCCTGAGCAGCCTTTAATTTTAGTATAACTGTCTCCAATGATTTAATGGTTATCTGGATGTCCGAGAAGATATTTATCGTAGTTTTTGTTATGGCCCGTGTATTAAGGTACTCAGTTACCTCCTCTATGGTAAGACTACTGCTTGCTAGACGCTAGAGTAGTTCAGAAGTCTGACAGATGATTCCAGTCTTAATTTTTTGATAAAACTCCATACATATCTTAATTTATTTTCCAGCTTGGATTCATCCGTGTAAAAATGTATTTCTTCACTTGCTCATGGTCTTTGAGTTTGCCACACTCTTCTTGATGGGATGTTAGTCCTCAAGGAAAAGTGTAGTACATTTTTTTATTATAACGACTGATAGTATTTAATGTAGAAGCGTGGCCTAACCGCGGCTGCTACGTGTTTTCCTATCAGACTTAGTGTAGGCAAATAGACGAGCACCTTGAGCGCCTTATATGGGGTATTCCTTCAAGCGTCGGTGATGCATAGTAACGCAATTCTTTGGAGCTTGCTTAGCAGTTTCGTATAACTTGGCAGTTGAAATTACGGCCACCACACAATTATTCTATATAGCAAAATAGGCTGAACTGCCGAAGTATAAAGCCAATGCGACCGCTTTTTTGCATGTGTGCGATGTAATGTTGCCTGTTTGAATCTTATTCTCAATATTTTAAAATACCAAGCAAACTAAAAAAAATATTCAAATCATTTTGTTTGTAGTCAAATTAGCACGGAAGCAAATTTTTTTAAGGATCGGTTAACAAAAGCGTATTTAAACTTAAAAGTGTAGATTTTACAATAATGAAGATCCGTACAATAAGTCGCCTGCTCTCAATGTTGCACAATAAAAATGTTGACTACAAAAGACTTTTTCTTCTTTTCACTAAAAAAATACAAAAACACACACACACAGAAAAATAGTGTATTATAAGGAATTAAAATAAAAATATAAAAAAACGACAGAGCAGACTTTACCTGATATTTTCCTATATTATAAATTAATATTAAAACCTTTTTTTTAAATATTAACTATGTATGAAAAAAATATAAAAAATCAATTAGCCCAAAGTGCCCTTCTGATTGTGCCCATAACTGCTGTTATTAGTTTGTCCAAATCAACACCCTCAAAGTATGCTTGTAATTTCGTATTATGTTTATAATAACTGTATATGCACTCAATAAGTATTGGCATCAGCAAAGAGAAGCATGCACTGCTTTTTGCTCAATTGCGCACTCCTACATCTGACCTCTCCAAAGAAGTATGTGCACATAGATATACCTATATACGTGAGAGCGTGAACAGTAATTATCATCTTAAAATCTGTTAAGCAGAATTTCACTCATACACGGATATATACACACATGTACGTTGTATTTGCATATGACCTTCATCGTCCGCATGAGTACAGCAGAAAGCATAAGTTTTGAGAAGGATTACGCTAATGGACATGCCAAATGAGTAAATTGTTATTGTTATAAGAACCATTCAATACTAAATACGACTACCTAAGTAGTCCCAAACTACTCACAAGTTGACTGACTTTAGCCTAGTTGAAGGAAGTGTACTTATGTTAAATAAACTCTTTCCGTAAGTGGTCATACATTTTATATGAAAATGTGAGATACTCAGAAATTTTCTGTTTTTCTTTTGATTGAGGGAAACATTTTTGTAGCATTGAGCATAGAAAATAAGCATGAAATATATGTAGAATATCATTTAGAAATTCACATCATTTCATGATGTATACTCGGGCTGTAGAATTTGCCATATTTTCTTCATTTTGTTGACTTTGAGGAAATCAATTGGAGAAGGGTTTTTAATACCTAGAGTTTTCATTTGATTTAATTTAGATATACGCGCACATATGTATATTTACTTAAACCTAGTTCTTACATGCCAGAACAAAATATAGATATTATGAGTAATCGAACTCATTCTAGAACTGTAGAGATATATTGGCATAGCAAAATCTTGATCAAGTAATTTGTAGCTACTTTCTATATAACTCTGTACGAGCCTTCGTAATAAGGGTACAGTAAGCGCAATTAGAGAAATTTTTCTAAAATTTCTGATTAAAAATTGAGAAATTTTTATGAACATTCTCAGCTTTTCCTTTAATTTGCTCACATTATGAACCTCAATTTATATGGCTTTTTTGGGAGAATGAAAAATATTTTCATAAAAAAATGATTAAAACGAAATAGGTAACAGACAAATTGTGCAAGTTTTTCAATAAGCCCAATTCCTATACTTTACAACGCAGTCTAACACATGCAACCCAGCCTTAGGCAAATCAAATGCAGAAAGAGGCGATGGATAGGTCACACATAGAGAAAACCACCAGATAGCATCACGAGAAGGGCACTGGACTGGGACCCGCAAGGAAGCAGAGGTTGCGGTCGACCAAAAAAACACTTGGAGAAAATGCTGCGCGAACTAGCAGATGCCGACATCTCATGGGACGGTGTAAAAACAACAGCACAGAACCGTGTACGATGAAAGAATCTTGAAGTTGCCCTATGCTCCCGAGAAGAGTGAACAAGGAAAAAAACACAAAACGCTGAAAAGCCAAGGGCCTAACAAAAACACAGGTTTTTTTTTGTCCAAAATTAACTTTATTCATTGACGTAATTGCCATCAAGAACAATGCAATCATTCCAGCGCGCTCTAACATTTCAATACCTCTTTTGTAGAACGATGTATCTTTTGCCTTACAATATGCCTCAGTTTCAGCGGCAACCTCTTCATTCGAGCGCCATTTCTTACCGACGACCATTTTTTAGGTCTACGGACAGCCTGTAGTCGCTGGGAGCTAAATCTGGCGCATATAGGGGATGTGAGAGCAATTCGAAGTTCAATGCACGTAATTTTGCCATTGTTTTGATTGACTTGTAACACGGTGCGTTGCCTTGCTGAAGCTAAATTTTCTTATTTGCCATATGCGGCCTTTTTTTGTAGTTTTGGCCTTCACCGCTCCAATAATGCTTTATAATATTTACTGTCGACGGTATTTCTCTTCTCAAGATAGTCGTTGAATATTACCCAACGCACATCCCAAAATACCGAGACCGTAACCTTTCCTGCCGATTGCAGTGATTTTGTGCGCTTTGGACGAGGTTCACCAGTTGCTGCCCACTCAGATGACGATCATTTTCGTTTCGAAGTGAAGTGATGGATCTATTTAATATCCATTGTCACATACCGATGCAAAGACTCCGGTTTATGACGTGGCCACATATCCAAACACTGCTCAGAATCATCAACACGTTCCCGTTTTTGTGAGCAAACGCAGCACCCACTTTGAACAGAGCTTTCTAATAGTCAAATGCTCATTCAATAAAAAGCCCAAACGTTTTTTGATATCTTTACCATGTCAGTTAACTCACGCAGCTTCACTGTTTGATTATGCAAAACGATTTTGTTGATTTTTTGTGTATTCTGGTGGGACCGCCTAATTTGGACGTCCACTGCGTTCTGCATCATCGGTGTCTCTACGGCCACAGTTTAAGTCAGGAAGTCATCGTTTTATTGTTGTTTCTGATTGGGTGGAGTCGCCATACTACTCTTCACGCCATTGCTTCCCTTGAACGGTGTATTTTTCCCCATTAAAAAGCAGTGTAAAATTAAAACATGATATTATTTTTGATCCATTGTTTTGAACAAAAAAAAACTAAAGTAGCAAAGAAAACAGCAAACATTTATTACAACTTTAAGTGAATGCTGCTAAAGTCAGCTATTTGGGTGTTTAGTCGAATACCTCCTCCTATTTGTGTTATGCGTCTTTATGTTTTCCACAATTGAAGGGACCTACCAAATTAAACCGACTGCGAACGGCAGATAGCTTTTTACGAGGAGATTTTTCATAGTAGAAATGCACTTGGAGGTTGGCCATTCAAGCAGATACCACTATTAGAAAAACTTTTTGTAATAAGAGAGTGTGCCGTGTCAGAGGTTTCTAACCTGAAACCCACTGGGCTGCAGCGGCCGCTAATAAATCATACTTACAATATAATAATAATAAATTTTAATTGCTATTTTCACAACAAGTCACTAAAACTTATTTAAAAGCTTATAAATATTAAAACTTTTACGCAGAAATATGTCCCTTGGCAGCACTTTATGGCTATTAAGCGTGATTCAATACTGTTCCGAAATTGAATAGTCCCAAGTAAGTCTGTATACAGTTTGTCATTTATCACGGATGATGTGCATACATCTACATACATACCATATATACACTTAGCCACCTTAAGGAGGAAACGAACTGAGTTTTGCGTTGAAGCGCTCAGTTGCATTATTGCGCTGCGAGGGGTAAATGGAAGTAGTGGTCAACAGCTTAGCTGGTCATTAAGTAGTGCGAGCCCAGATCAACTGACCGCAATGCATAGATGACAATAATTTAGAAATGCAATGGCGGCAAGTTGAGGAGATGCGACCAGTAGCAGTGGAGATCTATTGATTATATCAAAGCCACGCACAATGGCGTTTAGTATTTATGCGAGCATAAGTAAATATGGCCTTCAGGGAAAACATGTAATACTGAGGCAGATTTATAGTTCAATGCCGCAGTTACACATTTCCGTGACTGAATCAGTTTGTTAGTTATTAAAATTTCTCCTACTTTATATAGAGTAAAACGCAATTAGTCATTACATGGCCTATTTTACGCTTGATTGTGTATCGATAGGGATTGCAGTTTATGAATATTCTATAAGCATTCGATTAAGTTTTGAATTATTAAGGTAGAATACCAAATTGAAATAATATTTGAAAAATATTCAAACGCACAAATATTGCTAAGCGTCGACGATTAAAACTGTGAGGGTAAAAACTGAGGTAAAACTGAGTAAAAGGTGAGCTGTAAAAAAATTTAGAGGCATTCGATGCTCAATCGTTTATAGAGAGAGGATATTATAATTTTCTTAACGATGAAAAGTGAAAATGAGAGTTATTATTTTGGTTTATGGATTATTTGATCATTAAATTTAACTTCGGTCAGAAGAATTAAACCATAAATATGCACTCATATACATTACTATAATCATCATTATCATCACCATCATCTGTTAGCATTGCAGCCCGGGGTGGGCTTTAGCTGCCTCAGCACTCTTCCTCCATTCAACACGATCCAGCGCTAGAGGTTTCCTGTTCTTGACGCCTAATTATTTCAGGTCGTCGGTGACATTATGCAGCCAAGTAGTTTTTTGTCTGCCACGGGGTCCTGCGCATAAACGATTGTAGTCCAGCAGCAGTTTTGTGGCCTACCGTCGTCCATACGGATGATAAGACCTGCCCATCTGATAAATATTATAATTACTCGTTTGCAGAAACTTAGCAGCTCCTGATTGTGTGTGATTCTGTACTCGCCATCTTCTTCGCGTATTGGGCCAAATACTTTACGCAACATTTTGCGCTCAAATATTGTGAGCCGCTCCTCACCGTAGGTCAATACGGTCAAATGAGTGATTTATAAATAGCGAGTTTGCATTTACATGAGAGAATTATTTTATTCAGGAGTTTTATGTTAGCGTAGTATGCACGATTGCTGCCATTTTCCTGTCAGATATACAGTCCTGCATGCTGTTGTTGTTGCGTATTAGTTCGCCAAGATATGTAAATTTGAACGAGCTGTCAAAACTGAAGTCTTTGCCCTCTCTCTCTCTCTCTCTCTCTCTCTCTCTCTCTCTCTCTCTCTTAGCTTCGAAGTCTGTGGTGGACTATAGCTTCATCAAGAATCTTCCTCCAATTCAGTCTCTCTCTTACATCATTTCTTCAATTACGAACGTTCATCGCTTTTAGGTCTACTTCGATGTCATCAAGCCATCTCTTTCTTGGTCGGCCTCTCTTTCTTCCTCCTAATGGACGCAAAGCAAACACCCTTTTTTCTTTCGATTGGCCAATACATCTAATCTGCTGCGCTTTAATAAAACGTATTACATTTTCGCCCTACCCAGCTCATTTTCTTTAGCGTTCACATATTCTTCCTTACTGATTCGTGCGTTGAAATCATCTGGGACTATAACAGCATCCAGAAGGAGCGCTTTTTATCGCACGTTTGTTCTGACTCTGAACAAAAGTTGCTTATCCGCGTCCTCGATTTGGAGCGTTTACTGATACCAGTGTGATGTTGTTAAATTTCCCTCTTATTCTAAGAGAACAGTTGCGGTAGTTTATTGGGTTATACCCAAAAAATGTTTATTACGCCTACGTCCCTCCAGCGTATTTATTCCAACGCGAGAATATCAGTTTTTAGCCGTAACATTTCATTGGCTGTTCGACCATGGCGGCTGCCCTCAGCCCTGTTCTACTAAGTCATGCTGAAATAGTCAAATCCTGAGTATTTTTCGTTGCTAAGTATGGCGATCTGGTTTTCCGAGGACGTCACAGAAGTTTCATAACAAGTTTTTTTTGCGAGGTGGGTTGTTAGTCCAACGCTCAGCCATGATTTTTGGGTATTGGACTACTTTTAGCTTCGGTGCTCCTCTTCGACCTTACCGGAAAGGACGGCTGTACCAGTAGCTACGCTACCGCTGGCATAGCTTTCAGAATCATCGCGCCTACTAAGCCCTCTCAAAACGGCAATGCGAGAGAGATATACAGAACTAACTAAATGATATTATTCATACTAACTACAAATACTACAATACTTCTAGTATTTTTCTACGACGGGCTAGAGTGGAAGGTTCGATGAGTTTTTACGACTGCTGGGTGAGAGTAGATCATTTAGCTTTTTCAAAGGCGTTTTTTCAATACGTTTCTCATCATTTATATCCTACTCAATTAGTGCCAGCTCTAAATAAAGGGCCGATGTTGAATGTGAATCACACCTAAACGTCAAGTTTTTTTCTGTATTTCATTTGATATTTTTCAATTACAGACTAACTCAATTTAAACAATGGAAAGATACACAATCGAACAATGCGTTAAAGTTATTCAGGCTTATAATGAAAACCGGCGTTCAAATCAAAATGCATATCGCGCACTTCGTGATTTCAGTGATGAGGCACATTTTCACCTCAGTGGATTCGTCAATAAGCAGAATTGCCGCATTTGGGCGAATGATAATCCAAGAGTGATTGCCGAAAAACCAATGCACACACAAAGAGTGACTGTGTGGTGCGGTTTATGGGCTGGTGGCATCATTGGGCCGTATTTTTTTCCAAAATGAGGCCGGTCAGGCAGTTACTATGAATAGTGTTCGCTATCGTGAGATGATAACGAACTTTTTATGACCCGAATTGGAAGATATGGATGTGGACGATATGTGGTTTTAACGGGACGGTGCCACTTTTCACACAGCTAACGAAACAATGGCTCTTTTGCGCGAAAAATTTGATGGCCGAATAATCTCACATCGCGGCGATGTCAATTCGCCACCAACATCATGTGATTTGACACCGTAGGACTTCCTTCTTTGAGGTTATTTGAAAGAAAAGAAAGCCAGTAACAATCAACACCGGACCTTAAAACTTATCCACCCTTTATAACTAATTGTGCTATGAAGCGCAATTTAAATAAAGAATATCTTTGAACCAGCCTACTTCACTATTAGAGCATCAGTTCAGAATTATTGTATTTCTCTACAGGCTACTGGGTTGTTCAGTAAGTTTTGCGGTTCGATAAGAAAAATACTATTTATGGGTTGAAATGCACTTCATTATTCAGTATAGTCTCTTTGAACATCAATACACCTGATCCAACGAGATTCCAATTTGTAACTTCCATCCCTGAAGTGAGAATCTGGAAGGGCTGCAAAATATGCTTCCACAGCTGTGGATAAAATGTGTTCCACGCATGCATGTTTTTAGGTCTAGAAACAGATGGAAGTCGGTACTAGTCAATAATTCGAACTATATTTCATGGATTTTAGCCATGGTCAAATTGTTCTTGTGACACGGTGCGTTGTACTGAAGAATAATAATTTTTTCTTTTTCAAGCTGGTCGTTTTCACAAATTTTTTCCTTCGACTGGTCCAAAAGCATACAATAATATTCAGAATTTATTGTTTTACCAGCTCGCACGTAATCCACAAACAAAATTGCTTTCATATCACAAAACCTGATGCCAACACCGTCCTTGGCTTATTTCTGGACACGAACTTGTTTCGGAGCCGAAGAGTCAGGTTCACACCTATCGTTAGCCTTTGGTTTTGTTTAAGAATCATGGTGATAGACCCAAGTCTTATCCATAGTGATGAATCGACATACAATATCCAATTTATCATTTCAGAAACGCTCTAAATGTTGCTGAGAAAGTCGCATTCGAATGTGTTTTTGTTGCTTTGTTAGCGAATGCGGCACCCATTGTGCGCACAGCTTTCTGAAACCCAACACTTCAGTCGAAATATTGCTTAGACTACCCAATGAGATGCTTAAGCCTTCTACCAAATCTCTTTCAGTCAAGCGGTGATATCTTGTATTTTTTCCATGATTTTTGGTGTTGTTGCTGTTTTTGGGTGTCCTTGACGTGGATTGTCTTCAAGGCTTGTACGGCCGCGCTTAAATTCAGCAACCCATCATAGCTGGCTATTCAAAATAACACCTGCTATTGGAAAACCTTTTATATGTAAGGCTTAAGTTCATATTGAAGAAGAAGCTTCGAAAGTCGGTGCCCAGTCAGTGTTGGACTTTAACCCGAACTAAATCCCATACCGTCTAAGTACCGAACCCCTTCCGGTTCTCGTCGGGAGGCGATTTGAGGACTAGACTCTACGTCAGTTACTCTTCACATACAGTCAGTCAAAAGGTGCATGCACTTTAATTTTAAATTTATATTCTTATATATGTACTTGTAATGTCACAGCAAGGCCGAGCATACGCATTCATCTTCGTTCACTAGTCATTTATACACGCACGTTATGCAACATATTTTATGGCTATGCACCCATTTTTATTCGCATGAAATTTCAGTTGCAAAAACATGCATATATATGTACATATATAGTGTATATATATGTATATATATATAAATATATTCTTTTGATATATATTTATATTTAAGCGAGAAGATTCTCACTTCAATTGGCCTCTTTGTAATTGTGGTCTGAGTGCCTTGAGCGCAACGTTCTCTTTCTCGTTCTCATTCTCCTCTTTCTTTGTAATTTTCGTTGTCGTTGTGCAGTACGTAATTGACATTTATTAATTGGAAAACAATAATTCCCCATGAACAAACTTTCTTCTGTCACCGACTCAATACTTTACGACTGCTAGCTCTGATCATGGACGCTCAGCTCATTGCCGGATTGGTTAGCTTCCGCTTCAGTTATCTTCAATTACATAGCGTTCACATCCTTCCAGTTCTCCGATTTTTCAGTTGCTCAGTGGCTCATTCAATCTTTAGCTCATTTACTATTCGGTTTAATATAAGTAATGCTTTCCATATGTGCGGCTGTAGTTACTTATAACTGTAATTTGTATTTTCTTCCGCTTCTTGTTTGCCATTTTGTAATTGATAGTGGTGCAGATATGAATATGAATGCATGCAGGCGCACAACCAAGATTTATTTTCAGGGGCGCGTGGCGGTTTTGTAAATATATAAAGTAAGAATTTATTTTTAGGTTTTTTATTTATAAAATGCGGGAAAAACTTAAAAACAGGCACACAAACTCGGGCACATAGCTACAGAAGTGTATATAAATGGAAATAAAAAAAATGTCTAATTTCTTTAAAAAGGATTAATAATAAAGCAAAAACAGATATATTATAATATAAAAAAAAAATAAATAAACTAATGGCGAGTACACTTCTGCTAGGTTTTTGGCTGACCTTCTCCTCCAATTTATGGAGTGCGTCCTGATGTTGCTCTACAAATTGAGGGACCTACAGTTTTAAGCCGCCTCTAAACGGCAGATATACTTTATGAGGAGCTTTTTCATGGCGGCCGCCGTAGCCGAATGGGTTGGTGCGTGATTACCATTCGGAATTCACAGAGAGAACGTTGGGTGGAATCTCGGTGAAACACCAAAATCAAGAAAAACATTTTTCAATGGCAAACCTCCAAGTGTATTTCTGCCATGAAAAAAAAAAAAATCTGCCGATCGGAGTCGGCTTGAAACTGTAGGCCCTTCCATTTGTGGGACAACTTCAAGACGCACACCACAAATAGGAGGAGGAGTTCGGCCAAACACCCAAAAAGGGTGTACGCACGAATTATACATATACAATTATACAAATATGCACTAAATAATACGCCTTATTAAATAAAATTAAAACAACCAATTAAAAAAATATTAAACAAATTTACTTATCCAATTTTGTTTTCAAATAACTTTTGTACTAAACAAAAAACTTCTTTTGAATGATGGAAATATTTACTCTGCCCTTTACGCGCTCCATTACTTGCCTGATTGTATACTGCAGCTGTCTAGTTTGGAAATGTCAAATAAAATGGACGGCGCAATTTGCAAAATTTATAAAAATGTCAATAGGATGGTTCATTTGCGCCACTTTGTACGAATTTTCTATCTCTACCCAATCGATAAACAACATTTTTGGCCTGCTCCATTTGGGAATGTTAATAATAAAAATGTGTGCAGTGAAAACACCTTGTTACCGGATTTTTAGTTCTTATTAAATTTCATGGCTCATATGAAAACAAATTTTAGACAAATGTCCAAACGAAAAGCACAGAATCTTTTTTTTAACTTCAAATGCCTCTTCATATAAATGAGTTCTGAATACTTGGATAGTCTGAAATTTGTAGAATATCAATGCGGAAATGTAAGCAAACATAGAAAACATATTTCGTGTCACGTATATGTATTTTGTAATGTAATACCGTTCAAGTGGCTATTAAGGAATATGGCAAGTTATTGATTGCGCTGTAAGAATCTTTGTCGGGAGAACTAGCAAGCACATCACTCAGACAACTTTAAGTCCTGTGGACTGCACTTGGGTTCCCTTTTTAATTTTCTTTAAATCTACCCGACCTCCGATGAAATCTGAGTACATCTTGTGGTACCAAGGAGCGAAGGTGGTCGCTTCTTAACCCATCAGTGTCAAAGACCTGAAATCTGATTCGAGCGAAGGTTGTGTAGACGCACAGGAAGTGGTCCGCCGTCTCATCCTCCTCTCCACATGTTGGGCAGCATTGTCTGAGATGCATACCTTTTCCTATGCTTCGTCCATAGAAAGTGACCCGTCTTCAGTTCAACCAGCTGCCTACAGTCCCTTCTGCTTAATGAAAGGAGGTTATGCGACAGTCGGTCGGACAGGTAACATCAGTTTTATTCATAATGAAAGTTTGGTGACTTTCGATAGTATTCATTAGTATGCCATTTTTATCATATTTAGGTTTTCAAGAGGTGGCAACCCTATACAAAACATATTTCAAATAAAGACTTTTCATACCTATTTCCTTTGGCTTCCAGATAGTAGTATTTTGGATCACTTCTTTATTAAATTGAAGTATTAACCCTTGAAAACAGGTGGCAACTATATCCTTAAATATTTTTTGAAACCCTTTTTTTCATTTCAATAATATTTTAGTTATTTTTTTATTTATTATGTAATTTATTGAATTTATTTTTGAAACATATGGCAACTCGATTCAAAAGTATATTTCCGATTTTTCAAACCTCTTTCCTTTCATCCCCATTTCACCCTATTTCATTTTGTTTTACTATTTTTATTTGAACTTAATTTTTCAAACAGATGGCAACCCTCTATTTTCACAACCAAGCTCTCTTAATCTTTTTTCATTTGGTTTTTCATTCTTAACATTTTACGTTCACATATGCAGTGATTAGCAATAAATGCAGAAAAATTACTACCCATTCACATATGACGGATTAACTGCAAAATTGACACTCAACTGAGAAGACTATTTTGAGCGGTTTTTCTTTATAGAAATTGGTTTAGTGGAATATTTTAATTTGCTTAATTATTACTGACGATATAAAAGAAGCAATAGTTAATTTAATTGTGCTCCTAGTAATAGACAGTTGAAAGAAATCCTTAAGCGACGTCTACTTAGGCAACAATGCGCATGCGAAAGTCAATATTACATATTATAATAAAAAATAATAGGGCAAAGCCTCTAAAGATAAACGCTTGTTTCTGTTATATGAATGCATAATTAATAATATCTGACAAACATTTTATTACAATTGTGTCTACAAATCTCCTTTCTTTGTCGGTGTCCATTTTATTTAATTTTTTTTTTTCATTCGTAATAATAATTATCGAAAATACAGAAAACACAGGGTTGTACAACAAAAGGTATATATATAGTCTGAGGTTATAAAATAATTCGGGAGAGAGATTTTGTATTGGTAATCTTGCTTTTTTTTGCACCTCACAAATAAGAGGAGGAGCTTGACAAAAACACCTAACAAAAATTTACGCGCCATTTTTTTAATCTCCCTTTTTAATTACGGACTGAGAGTTAAGCTCAAAAAAATGGAAAAGCTAGTAGATGACCTATTATATATATATAATTGGCGCGTAAACCGCTTTTGGGTGTTTGGCCGAGCTCCTCCTCCTATTTGTGGTGTGCCTCCTGATGTTGTTCCACAAAAGGAGGGACCTACAGTTTCAAGCCGACTCCGAACGGCAGATATTTTTATGAGACGCTTTTTCATGGCAGAAATAGACTCGGAGGTTTGCCATTGCCAGCCGAGGGGCGACCGCTATTAGAAAAATGTTTTAATTAATTTTAGTGTTTCACCGTGATTCGAACCTACGTTATCTCTGTGAATTCCGAATGGTAGTCACGCACCAACCCATTCGGCTACGGCGGCCGCCTATGACCTATTATGGAGACCTATTATTAGCTTGATTATCAGTTTATCAGGTCGCCAATTTTTCAATCTAGTTCATAACATATCTGTATGCATGATTGAGTTAAGAACGTCCAAACTCACAAATATACAAAGATTCTCATCAGTTATACAGCAAAGACTTAGTTCCACCGAAATTAATTTAATTATAAGGAGTGTAACATATTGAAGAATTGTGTATAGCAGTATCGGCAAAACTCGAAGTATTATCGCCGAAATACATATGTTGGAAAGCTAAGTAGTGTATCTTTTTTTCTAAAATTGATCTTGTAAATCGCGAATAAACTGCATATAAGGTGCTTTGACGCGTAGTGCTTCAGAAATCATGAGTCCGGTTTCTTTTTTAAATCAAGCCTTTATTTTCAATTTACTTCCCATTATTACGGTATAAGTTTTTAAACTAAACTTCGGCATTACTTCTTATAAGCATTAAAAAAATTGCCTAACCGCTTGCTACGAGTTCGAAGAAATTCGCACTCTAAAGTGAGGTTTTGAACCCCAAAACTGCTCCCTTGGGCGTGCGCATGTATGCACGTGCGTGTAAGTACAAATAATTTTATGTGCATAGATTCATTTAGTATAATGAAGAGAAATGCTTTCGATTTATTGTTGTCACACGCACTAAGCTCTATTCATTTTTCCTTGTCATCAATGCGTTTATTGTTCTGTTGCTCAATACACGAGTACATTTTTTGTTGTTTGTATCATGGACACTGGAGAGTGGTATGCCAGTTTGAAAGCCTTTAAGTTTCGAAATTGAATAAGAATGCAATTTCGAGAAACTTTGTCTGTCAATTGTTATGAAATATTTTGATTACAATTCAGTTTGGAAATGTTGCCATGGATAGCACGCACTAATAGAATTCCTTGAAGCTGTTCAAGCTACAATGGTGCGAATTGTAGAGTTCTTGGCAATGGAAAGCTCAGTGAAGCTTTCAGCTCCACTACTAGTGGACTGGATTTGTCAAATATTCGATTCTGTAAACCGCGGAATTACCTGGAGAATGAACACCTGTCTCGAAGATTTCAAATAAGCAGATGACGCTGTTTTACTCTCGCATTCACATCTAAAGTGTATCTAAGATATATGTAAGGTATAGCTCTCTCTCACCTTTTCCTCTACGTTATATCTTTTTTCTCTCTCGCGGAACGAAAATGCCCAAAACATTGCATGGCATTGAAATTTTACTCCCCATTCTCGATCGTCCATCGACGCCTAAGAAGTTTCACTTCAAAAATTTATATTTATAAAAAAGAGCTGAAAAGCGGTCACTCTTGCATTTAAAGCTTACGCTGAGATGATTTCAAGGCTATTGTATATTTTATAAAATGTAATGTTTTAATCCTCCACTGGTCCTCTTTATATTAACCCTTCGGCTCAAAAAAAAAGAAAAGATGTGAAACGAAATTTTTTGACGGCTTTATCGAACACATTGGACCTGGCAAACATCAAAAACCGTATGAAAAACCGCCATTATTTCTCAATTCGCTTCTCGTTTGGCTATGGAATCATCGAATCCATAAATAAATACTATTTCATATTTTTCAGAAATTTCATTATAATCACCTTTTTTTCTTCAACCTTTTTCAGAATAAGTCAAAATAAAAAGCCAACCATAACAAAAAGAAATCTTTTTCCACAAAACAAAATATTTCCAGCGGTGTGGCGAAGTTGCCACAAATTCCCATACAAAAGCAAAATATATAAGGGTCCAGCCAGACTCGAAGGCATAACTTTTTAAATCTCTTTTTTTCGCCCTCGATGCTTTTTAAAAGGTTATATCCATAAATGGATAGAAAATTAAATCTTAGGAAAATCAAGTCGTTAGCTATGGTAAATTTACGTCCAAAGTCGTAAAAGGTCTGACTAGACCTGCTTGGTAATCCTAAGAAACTCGGAGCTGCTTATTTTACGAAGCCAGAAGATTCGGGGTATGCGTTGAAGGCAGCGGTTGATGAAAATTTTAAGGCGTTTTATAATTGTCACTGTAACCTTCCAAGTAGTGCACCCATATAGCATCACATATTTGACGCATGCATTGAATATTTTGTTGTAGTTGTACTACCATAGACGCGCGAGAATACCAAATGCAGACTACGCTTTGCATACTCTTTGTTCAACATCTATGCAGCGCCTCCACTTGAGTCGGCAATACTCCCGAGGTAGCAAAACTTCACCACGCTATAGAACTGCTGCCCATCGACGTCCAATGACTCAGAGGTGGTACTGTTGAGATACAAAGATTTAAATTTATAGACGTTGATTTTAAGTCCAGTCGAACAAAGATACTTCTGCACGGACGTTGTCATAACCTTAAGAACAGAAAGCTTGAGTCACAGTAAGCAGATGTCATCGCCATAGGCCAGGTATCTCAACCTGGTGTTATCAAGGATCCATTGAATGCCACGCCGATCACCAATAGAAAAAGAAAATGACGTGATATCTTCTATAACCAAAAGAAAAAGAATTGGACAGAGGATACACCCTTAAAGCACTCCACTCTCAACTCGAAAAGACTCTGATAACACACCTTTGTGGAGCACCCGGCAACCATAGCACATTTATATCAGAAAAATGCGAATAGTAAAGACAATTTGTCACGTATACAAAGATAAATAATTCAATAAAAATTTGGTATTTTCTTTCTTTAAATTGGCATTTTAGTGCCTGCAGTTGCGAGAGAGAGATTTGAGCGTACGAAGAAGAAACACAAACTTGGAATCAAACGTCAATAAAGCGAAGAAATGTCACACACAAATAATACTGAATAATCACCAACACCAACAATAATTGCAATCGCCGACCATGTGACCAGATGAT
The DNA here is from genome assembly GCA_037575425.1 of Anastrepha fraterculus. Lineage (NCBI taxonomy): Eukaryota > Metazoa > Arthropoda > Insecta > Diptera > Tephritidae > Anastrepha > Anastrepha fraterculus. The sequence continues at coordinate 110,206 of JAYXIM010035212.1, read as the reverse complement.
AAAAAAAAAAAAGCTGAACAGAACTGAATGAATTATTGAACGAATTTAAAAATAAAAGCAATATCTTACATAATTATAAACATTATATTTTAATTAAAAGGGGATGGAAAAATGTCACGAAGAAAGAACTAAAACTCCGAGGCTAGAGAACAAAAAAAAGCTAAATCAAGTTACGAAAATGGTAATCTGCTCATACTGAGCACCAATTGGTGCAGGGTAAGGTCAAGAAAAGCAGCTGATATTGTCAAATTCGTTGTGACCAAATTAGCTGCACCACGATAGGCGCCACCTCATTATTCTCTCTATCGTGGTTACAAATTTTACAGTTTTAAGCCTCTTCGATTCGCTAAGCATTAGCAAGTGGCCAGTGGATGAAGCAACTGGTATAAATAACATAAGTTGGTAGCGCTAGAAAAGAGCTACCTAAAATTACATTTATCTGAAACCACTTAATGAGTATTAATAAGACTGCGTTCATATAGGGAACGACTTTTTGCCTCAACTCGTTTCTTGTAATGCTCGTACTCTGTCAACACCCTTTGTTTTCTCATTCTTCTTAACGTTCTTGTTGACCTTAGACTAAAAACCCGCATTTACAAAGTGTGTGAACAAGATGGGAAATACCAAAGGAGAATTCGCAAAGTTGATGCAACAAAAGTCTTCCTATATGAACGCGGTCTAATGAAGCTCTTTTCAAATAGAGTTGGCAGCATGGAAATAAATGAATTATACCAGTTTTATGAGGTACAACCATTCTCGCTAGTGGTGCATCTTGTTTGATAACTTTATTGTTGCTTTCACATGCAAAGTCAAGTAAGCAGAGCCCAAACATAGAGAGTAGAGGAGTGGCGAATCGAAGCCACCTATAATCAATTTATATCCTAATGTCATCAATTATTTTCAAACTGGATGTAGATCAGTAGGATGGCGGCCATTGTAGCCGAATAGGTTGATGTGTGACTAACATTTGAGAGTGCATAGGTTCGAACCTGCGTGCATGAAACACTAAAATTATAGAAAAAGTTGTTTCCAAAAGCGGTTGCTCCTCGGCAGGCAATGGTAAGCCTCTGCGTTTATTTCTGCCATCAAAAAGCTGCTCATAAAACACATTTACCGTTAGGAGTCGACTTAATACCGGAGGTTTCTGTTTCTCCATTTGAGAAACTCCAAGAAGGGAGTAAGTTGTGTTTGGGTCTAAGCCATGACTGCAATGATAATGGCACGTTATTTCGTTTAGGATAAAGTGACATTTCTGACTCACATACTTCGAAAAAACCTGGCAGAATGTTTATCAGCCTTTCATCATAGGGTTTAATAATAATTTTGTATTTGTAGTGTGTCCGATTTTCCGCAATTCGACCCAAAAGAAAGTTTGTATTCTGATTACAGGGCTTAGTGGCTTTCTACTTTTTGGCAACTGGACGTAAAACTTCAATTTATGACAGATTCTTAGATAAATTTTCACTATGGAATCATATTTCCTGTGCGCCTAATTATCGCTTTGTTCAGTTTTGTAAGTTACCACCCTACATTTTCGAGATCAACATCATCAAGAACATTAATGACAGGTGGATTGAATATAATTACATCGAATAAATGAGTTAGGACTTCTAAAAGCTTAATTGTGTTGTTGCAAAATAGCTCACACAACAAATTTCCTATGATTTATTTTCAAATTTTTTGTGGGTCTCTTTTCATTGTGCTCGCATGTGTTTGGTAGTATCGTAGGTAGTTGGTTTTGGAAATGCTAAAACTCAGTCATTTACTTAATATGCGACTGCGTTAGTTGCCAATTTATTATTTGTAAGAAACAAAATCAGAGACGTCAACAACGCTTAGATGTTTGTGGTTCGTTAAAATAATGGTATGGTGGAGAAGGTGGTGAGTGTAATACTCTCTAGTATTGCGAATATAAGTGAAAAAAGTATAGTAAATCCCATAAATAAATGCATTAATGAATATGTAAATGGACATGCATGTAGTAGAAAAAGTGTATAAGTAGCGTATGCGTGCGTTTTCTAATTTCAAAAACAAAATTCTTGTAAATCACAGTAATTATAGATCTGAGCCCAAGCTATGCACGTGCCATCATTCACGCGCACACATACCCCCGTACATACATACATTGAATGTTTACTTTGTTTTGCCTTCAGTACGCTTCGCACCTTCCCTACCCATTTTTTGCTTCTCCTTCGAGGCTAGTTGTGAGTAGGTACGAGTATGTATGTATGTGTACCGCTTGCCATAGTTTAATTTAGATTTTTTCGCCCAGCAGTTACCAAGTGTTTAACCAGCAAACTCGGGTACCGACCATGTCGTATGCTTGGCACTCCGCCAGCTCCGTTTCACACTTCTGTCTCGGTATAAAATCTACACGCGCGCAGTGATTTATGTGCCTTCTTCAGTGGTTATTATGCAATTTTCCAATTTTTCTACGAAGGCCATTGCCGCTACACTACTGAGGCGTTTGCAGTTACGAACGTAGCATTTACCAATCCCGAGGGCGCAACCCGTTAAAGTAAGAATTGCAATTTTACATTTGCACGAAAATTGACCAGTTCGGTCAGTTGTCCAAGCCATCCAATCGACTACTCAATGATTTCCCATTTGCCTGCATTGTGACACCATTTCGCTCTGTGCTCTTTATTTTACTCTTCTACTTTATCGTCCCCAATACCCTTAGCTACGATTATGTGCATGCAATTTTTGTACTTTAAAGGTACATACATACATACATACATACATATCTTTTATTTTCTTATTTTACCATTTGCGGGATTATTCGGGTAGCCGATGACACTCTGTCACATATTAATACTTTTACTGTCCTCATTTTTTAGCAGTGGCAAATATTGGTTATTTTATATTTTTTATTTTTTGTTTTTTATAAAATCTTTGAGGAACAAATTAATGCATTCCTTAGAGACTCTCAGTATAGTTTGAGATGAAAAAATAAGGAAATTGCTATAGTTGTTAATATCCGAACAGCAAAATTAAGAAATGCTTATTTGGGATGCTTTTAAGTTTTACAACTTGTGAAACAATGAACTATCAAGCAGCCTTCTGATCTTTAAAGAAAATAGTATTAAATTTTCATGCAGAAGCACTCGAGTGTTAAGGATGACTAGATATACCCTGCACACCTATCCTTTGCGGATATAAGAGCTGTAAGCTCTGTGTCGAAAATTTAACTTTGATCAGCTGAGGAAAAAGGTGACCAAAGAACAGAGGAGAGCGGTAATATTAAGAGTATTAGACCTTCCAAATTAGCTCGCTTATTAATTTACATATTTTGTCTTTTCTGCGGTCAGTTAATGCACTTTGGTGCATCTAACTAACTTTTTTTCAAAATTACTTTGATTTTGACTTCAGGCTCGGTAGGCTATTTAAGGCAGTGAAAAAGCTTGTCACAACTATCATAGTTCGTTGTAGTGTGCAGATAATTTAAACTTAATATTTGGCTAAAGAAGTAGCCATTTGAGAAATGCGAACATGTGAAGCGATATGCTAAAAAACGAGATGGAAAATGTTCAGCCTTGTCACTGAATCTAACGCAGAAAAGTTACGACTATGAAATCGAAAATAGAGTCGAAAAACTCAAATTCCACAAACCAATGATTCGAAATCAGAAAATTATAGAAAAAAGTAAAAACAAAACAAACAACAAAAAGCAAAAGAATCATTCTTGGAACAAAATTCTATAATGCATCCCCCTTAATCTTCCGTTGAACACATTTTTTTTAATTTTAGGATTCTTTCCAAATGGTTGTATCCCCACATTGGTTGAACATTAAATTTGACGAAGCTACCTGGATGCTCAAGTCGCGAACTCTTATAGAAATATGTTAAGGGGGCAGATACCTGTAAAATTAATATAATTAATATAATCCTTTAAGAATGTGTCAAAAAATTTTTAGAACGTAAATTTTATGATATTACTTTCTATCTGAATTTACAATTCGAAAATTTTTCGAAAAAATAATGAGTTCGAAGAAAAATAGTAAGAAAATTCGCCCCAAATTTTTTTTTTTTTTTTGAAGCATTTTATTCCCCGCTGCGTCCTTCCTGGAAGAATTGAGTGTACATCTGCCATTTTAAATGATTAGAAAAAAAAAACATTTTTATATTCTTGGTAGTCGAAAGAGTCTTTTCGTATTTCTAATCAAACTTCCACTCATTTTTTTTTATATTTATAATGAACTTTATTAAACCAAATATGTACCATTTTGGTCGACCACCTTTTGCCATTTTTCTTCTAGAGACATTATTCCATCAGTGTAAAACTTTTGTGGTTTCTCAGCGAAAAACTGCGACAAGTAATTTTCACAGGCTTCTCTTGAAGCCAACTTTACTCCATTAAGGGAGTTCTGCATTGACCGAAACAAATGGTAGTCCGATGGTGCAAGGTCAGGGCTATGTGGTGGATGCATCAAAACTTCCCAGCCAAGCTCTCCCAGTTTTTGCCGAGTCATCAAAGATGTGTGTGGCCTAGTGTTGTCCTGATGGAAGACGACGCCCTTTCTGTTGATCAGTTCTGGCCGTTTTCAATCTTATCAGTTGTTGACAGTAAAGGGTAGAATCAATCGTTCGCGCAGGCTGGAGCAGCTCATAGTGGATGATTCCTTTCCAATCCCACCAAACACACAGCATAACCTTTCGAGGCGTCAATTCTGGCTTTGCGACCATTTCTTGAGCTTCACCACCCTTGCACCATGATCTTTTTCGCACATTATTGTCGTATTTGATCCACTTTTCGTCTTCTGTTACCATTCGCTTCAAAATTGGTTCGATTTCATTTCGTTTCAGCAAAGAATCGCAGATGTTAATTCGGTTCATTAAATTTTTCACAGACAATTCATGTGGTACCCGAAAATCGAGCTTCTTTTTGTAACCACCCTTTTTTAAATGGTTCCAAACTGTTTGATGATGAATGTTTAGTGCCTTGGCGATGTCATAGCAGCTTATGTGACGGTTCTGGTCAATCATTTCCATAATTTCATCGACTTTTTCAACGATAGGTCGACCAGAGCGAGGTGCATCTTTCACATCGAAATTTCCAGAACGGAAGCGAGCGAACCATTATTATGCTACACGCACTGATACAGCATCGTCTCCGTAAACTTCACAAATTTCATTGGTGGCTGGAGTGGCATTCTTCCCTTTTTTATACAAAAATTTCAAAATATAGCGAATTTCTTCATTATTTTCATTCATTTTTGAACAGCTATAACTTTTTTTCAACTTCTCCGAATTTAATTTGTTTTTGGTTAAATGAAGCTTAAAATGTCACCTTTCTAACACCATATGATATGACACAATGTGATTGGTAACACTGGAGATAGATGACTCCAACGACATCTACTGACAAAATACGAAAAGACTTTTTCGACTACCCAATATTTTAATGTATAAATAAACTGTATGCCAATTTTGAAAAAAATATACTGACTTTTTCATTTTAAATAATTTTAATGAAAATCAGGGAAAATATGGCCGTTTACAGGTATCCGTCCCCTTAAATTCACGTCCAAAGCTGAAAGGTCTGCCCAGACCCGGGTGCCCAACGGAGGTATAATATTTTGCTAATACTGTTTAAGTGCCAGTCAGTGGTATCTCGAAATTGAACTCTTTTGAATGGTGATTCTATGACGTGACTGGCCTGCAGTTAAAAACACAGAGTTTGACGAAAATAATGTCACCGCATACGAAAGTATTGTCATTTGCTCTGTAAAAATGTTACCTAGTTCTTATGGGAATAGAATAAAAATAATTCAGCACTTCCACAAATTATAGATTTTATATGATTAAATATAGTTGTGTATGTATTGAGCGTAATAAAATATCATAGAACGATTTGCTTTAAATTTTCGTAACAATTAAAGTTTCCGTACAACTATTTTGACGCACTTGCGTACACAGATAAACAAAAAATCAGCTGAAAAAGGCTCACTTCTCACTCTTGGTAGGGCGTAGAAAATTTGTTCCACTAGGCTGGTTAGTGTCTAGTGTAGTTAGTCTAATGCAGGGCCGAGTAAATGTGACTTTATTGCGAGAAAAGAAATCTGTAAAAGACTTAGCACTCGTACGTGTCTTCGAAGCCTTGGCGAAACGATGCTTACAGATGCGGCCAATATCCAGACCGGTAGCCGGCTCTCAATGAATTTGAAAGAATCAGCTGGTGGTCTGACATAACGCATTTCGTTGCCGTCTGAACAACGACTGAATAAGTTCGAAGCGTTTTTACCGAAGAATTTTATTTAAACAAATAACAATAATTATATCAATAAGTTAATCAATTATATATTCGCTGCTGTTGTTTACAACCATTTTCCAAATCTCGATCAATTTGTTGATGTCGTTTCGACAAAAATCGTTTGGTCGGGCGTCAAAGAAGTTGTTGAGTCAGTTTTTAAATACATTTTTGTTATCGAAGGTCGCCCTCCATATGGCTCGACAGGGAGCGGAAAAGATGATAATCAGTCTGTGCAAGGTCCGGATAATACAACGGATGCTGAAGTAACTCCTATTCGAGCTTTTGCGGCTTTGACAACTTGTGCAACATTGGGCCTGGCGTTGTCGTGAAGGAGTATGGTTTGATCATATTGATTAAGTCTTTTCAGTCGAATAGCCCCATTGGCGCGGTGTATCTGGGCAATGTAGAGCTCCTTGTTGATCGTGGCATTGTTTTCGAACATTTTCCAGTGCACCATGCCCCACAAGTCGCACCAAACACACATTATGATCTTCTTTGGTTGATATGGCTTGTCTCTTGGCTTTAGCCACGTACTCGTCTCTTTGCTTCATATTGACGTGTATGCATCACTTCTCATCTCCTCTGACGATTCGGTACAAAACGGGCTATTTATGACCACGTGTTGCTCGATGGTGGGCGAGATGCTGAGAAGCAATTTGACGGTGACTTTCTATATTCCTTTGTTAACCTAATGAGGCACGCAGGCTCCCAATTTTTCGGTAGATCCCATTGAATGAAGGTGATTGAGAATCGTTTTATGGAGGAAGATCATTTTTTCGCCAATTCACGACTGCTTTGGCGACTGTTCTCCTTCAAAAGTTTCCATTGCGAGACGTGTCATCGACGTCAAAGTTACCGTTTGCGGACTTTGCCAACCATTTCCGTGCTGTAGACTCGCTTAAGACACCTTCGCCATATATAATACGGCGCAAATGTCCCGGACGGCTTCGGCAGCTTTTTGATCTCGATGAAAAGCAAAGAAGCAGTAAAGCAGGTGCTAAAAATAGTGTATTTTTGCCTCTTTTGTATTCCATTTCCAAGCCTCGAAACTAATAAAAAGTTAAAAAACTAAAAAATGCAATTAGCGTACTTTTGTAGAGCATAAACAGTTCTTTCAGATGAATACTTATCCTTTGCCAAACAGTAAAGAAATCGTTGTAAAATAAAAGAAAATATAAAAATGCTATGAACTGATTCCCCAACCCATTACATATTTTCCATTGTGCAATTCGCTCTTAAGTTTTTTAAGTTACGTATACTCGTAAGTTTAGAAAAACTACACCATAAAAAATATAGAGAAATTTTAAGAAAATTTGATGCACATTTCACCTGTTTTAAATTCCATTAGAAGATAGTTGAAACAATGTGGTTGAAAATTTGAATTTATATTTTATATTTTCCATCATAACTCTTAACATCTGAAAACCTCAAAAGCTATGCGATGAGGAAAAAATGCAAATAACAATAAAAAATTTCAATTTAAAAGGCACACACACACACACAATCAAAACGAGGCGAATCAAATATAAAATGCAATAGTGGCATACAGACGTGATACAATTTTCACACCAAGCTAAATTACAGTTATTGAAAGAAGATTTATGACGCCTAGAGAGAGAGAGTGCGCATTTTTGTCATTCCAATTTATACGTATGTGTGCATTTATTTGCATGTATGCACATCTGGAAATATCCCGTAGTGAATGGCAAAAGCTCCAAACTAATGTATGGCTAGACCATTTCGGACAATAGTAAAGAAAGCTGTGGTATAGAGGGAAACTAATTTCAAGAAGCGAAAATTTAGAAATACAAAATAAGTGCAGTAAATCAGTAGATGTTTGCTTTTGGATGAGCACGCAATGATTTGCTGGAAGTCGAAATTTAAGAGATAAAAGTTTTAATATTAATGCATTCTTCCAAGATGTCATGTCTTTGGAATCCCTATCAAATAATGAAAATAATAAAATTGGATGTGTAAATGCCCTTGGCGGCAGCCGTAGCCGAACGGGTGGGTTTGGGACACGAATCTCTGTACACGAAACCCAGAAGAATAGAAAATATTTTTTCTAATAGCTGTCATCCCTCGGCAGGCAAAGGTTAACCTTCGAGTGTATTTCTCCCCACAAAATGTCGGAGTCGGCTTAAAACTGTAGGTCTGGTGCGTAAGAATTTTTGATAATAGATTTTTGGAACTCATTAATTTTTTTTAGATGCTTGCCTATACTTTTCAGAAGTTACCTTCTGTTTCACTACGTCTTGGCTTGGCATATTAAAACCCCTTTTAATTATTTACTTATTGTATGATGAAGAAGAAACCTTGGATTGTACCTAATTGTCTTTTTGGTTCTGGTAGGAAAATCTTCGAAAATGCTGATGAAGTCATGCAAATCGTCGGGTTGGCATATCAATAGTTGCTTTTGCTATAGGCCAGGTATTGAATTAGTCAAAAAACTATTTGAACCATCGGCATAGGGATAAATACAACTAAAGGGTGATTAATTTATATAGATATCGAATTTTAAATTGAAAAAAAAAACAACGAAAATTAAAATTGATTGGGAAATCTTTACTATTTTTGTGTAAAGAGGCATGCCACAAATAGGGATAAAAGATCGGCTCAATACACAGGGAATGGTTTGAGCCCCAATTATATAAAGCGTGATCAATTTAGAGGTATCGGATTTTAAATTGAAATAAAACAACGAAAGAGAGTCACTCTCAAATGTTAGCCGCAACTGCGTCGTAATTCGGCCATCCATAAATATCAATTTTAAATAAATCAGTGGAGGACTTCGGTCGGTATATCGTGAATAACTTTAGTAATGTTAGCTTCAATGCCTCAATCAAAGCTGATTTATCCACAAAGCATTTAGACTTTACATACACCCACAAATGAAAGTTCAAAGAAGTGATATCACGCGATCTTGATGGTCAATCCACTGATCCGCGACGAGAGGTACCGCCGTCTTGCTCGAACCAAATGTTGTGGATATCACTAGCTTCAATTTCCGGCATCAAAACGTCGTTCATCATGGCGCAATAGCGTTAGCCATTCACTGTTATGGTACATTGGTGCCAGTCTCGTAAATATGTGCCAATGATTCCTCCAGCCTATAGGCCATCCGAAACGGTTGTTTCTAATAGATATAATAGCTGTTTTGCTTATTGAGGTATCCGTAAAGCCAAAAATGGGCCCCATCGCCATACATAAAAAGTTAGTCTGAGCCCGCGATGATTACTTTATACAGAGCTTCGATTTTCGTATTACAACTTTACGATTTGTAAACGTTGATGAGGCGTAAGTCGTTCCATATTGAAATGTCAGTGAATACTGAAAAAAGACAATGGTCACGCGTGATCTGCCAAAAAGACCCTATTGGAGAAAGTACCTCCAATCTGATAACCCTTTACATTTTATTATCGGAACAAAGTGAAAAGAATACTGTAATTACATTTTGCTTCAGCTAAAGCAAATATGTTTGCTGAACCAGCTAAGTGGCGCTACTCTCAAAATATTTCCAAACATCCTAAGCTTTATTGGTCCGATTGGGCACATGATTGGTAAGTATAAGAACCTCTAACACCTAGCAGGAGCAAAGGCGTCAACATTTCCTCTGCACCATCCAACATGATTTTGTTCAATTGCTCTAAATTCATTCCAGGTCGTATTCATTTTCAGATACTATTTAACTCAGTAAGAGCCATCGTATTGGGGGCAAAGTTATAATAGTTTCATTTGACTGTATTGACATTAAATGGATAGTAAAAGTATAAAGTTTTATGAGGAAGATTGAAGTTAATGTGTTCAAGAACAACAGAATGACAAATAACATCAAAAACAAAGGGTACGTTTATCAGCAAGGGAGCCTAGATGTATTAGCATGCATATGCACCGAGCACTGTAGGGTACAGCGGATCAGATCAAATCAAATTAAGAGGTTGCATACCGAATCGATTAAAATTTCGTTGTATCATTTCAGTTCTATTTGAATGAGAGGTATACATTGGATTCCGAATCATCGATGCATATTCAAGCTTAGAACGATCCAGAGAGTTATATAAAATTTTTCTAGTATAGGAGTCCTTAAAATACCTCGCAGAGCGCCTCAGAAATGCTAAATTAGCATAAGCCTTCTTTAATATTTGACTAAAACCAGAGTCAAACGCCACCCCTAAATCAGAAAAGTCTTTATGTTTAGAAAGAACAACACTTGCAAAAGTATCTTAAAAGGAAGGAAAAACATTCAGAAAGAGTAATTTCGAAAAGGTCACAAGAAAATATTTTTTATATTAAGTGAAAGCTTATTTTGAACACTCCAAGCGGCAAGGTGGTTTAGAAGCATACGATTGGCAGGTTACTTTACTAAACAGTTTTAGATCATCAGCATAGAGTTAAAACTTCTAGTCGTGAAGACACACCCCAATGTCAATAATAAAAATTTCAAATAAAATATGGTCAAGAGTAATCCTCTGTGGAATAGCCGTGGAAGCTACAAAAATTTGGGATTTAGTGTACTCAATTTGTACAAACGATTTTCTTTTGTGAAGATAATATCTGAACTATTAGATGAGAGTTGAATGAAAACCTAAGCATTCAAGTCTCCGCAATAGGATATATGCGAAACAATGACCTCATTTGAGCCTCCTTTGAACGACGCCAGATGGTTCGCGACCCGCCTACATTTCGTCCTTCTGCTGGAAGTGGTGCCAATGGAGTCCCGGTTTGGCGATGTTGTCATCAGTCTTTCTCAAAATGCCCCATCGGATTGATTTGTATTTCAGTGTTAGGCATAGCTCCAGGCCAGAAATAATTTTGAATTCTCAAAAATTGTATTAAGAGACCCAGACAAGAGCCCTAATTGGGTCTAACACTGAGAAATACCAAGTAAATGTAGAAATAAAAGCGTAGCAAAAAAAAAACAATAATTGGCACTTACACTTCTATTGGGTGTTGAACCGAGCTCTTCATTCTATTTATGGCGTGCGTTTTAAAAGCAGTCGAAAAAATCTGTCACAAAAAACAGAAAAAAAAATTTATTAAATTAATTAGAAAAATAAATAAAAGAAACTCAGAAACTTGCACAGCAGGATGAGTCGGTGCGGCTTTTTCCGAGTTTTGTGAAAGAAATCAATCATAATTAATCAATTACATCAGTGCGCAAATTCTAAGCTATTTCTTAGCAATTCAATTGATAACTGGTTCTTTTCGGAGACAATTGCATTCCCTACTGCACACAGTTTACTCTCATGAATGCAGGCGTAGACACAACAGAAAGGCCATAAGAATGCTTTGCGTAAAATATTAACTTCACGTCGCTACCGCAATACCAAATTCGACGTTTGCTAAAAGCAAATACTTGCATTAAACACTCACTTATGTATATGCATATGTGTGAGTGTGAGTGAGTAAATGTGTGAGTATTAGAACACGCAGACCATAAACATAGGGGCATACTCGTACATACATTCGCTCTCATATGCATATTTACACAAATGCATGACATAACACCAGCGGAAGATGAACTTTATTTTGTGCGTGCTGATGCATTTCAATGAAAACTACTTTGCGCACAAAAGTGTGTGGTAGCTCGTACACATACATACATACATATGGAATATTGTTTTTGCTTGCACTTCCAAGACGTTGGAGAAGTGATGCATTTGAAAATATTCCTAGCGTGCGCACTTGCGTGTGTGTGCTCGCTTTCAGACAGCACTAGAATTGCAGTAAATAAACGAGTGCTGCTAAAAATTTTATTTTTTGCACACAACAGACTCGATTTACTGTACGAAAAGGAAAATAACATATATCGTGAAATAAGAATGGATGGAAACAAAAAAAAAAAAACAAAAAAGGTTTTTGAAATTTTAGAATTCCTTTTGAATGTAGGTGGTAAAGCGTAAAAAACTGTGGTAAAGAAAGCAAAGTGCAAACAACTCGAAACGGAAATGAAGAGAGTTGTGGTAAGACACCCATACTATTCTGTATAATATATATATATATGTATATATAAACCTTCTTCATTTGTGTATGTGAATCGCGAGTGGCGGGCACACACAATAAAATTGCTGCTAGCATTTCAAACTTCAGCAGAATTGAATGTCTAGAGTAGGGTAGAACTGCTAATGCAGTCGGAGCCGCAGAAACGCCACCGCTTTACAACCAACAGAAATGCTTTTTACCCTATTATTTGGCGAGTGTTTTCATGTTGTGCTAAAAGTACTTTTTCAAATTATGCCAACGCGATGTTAGTGACTCCATTTGCATTCAAGCTGCAGTTCATTTTAAGCATTTGCTTTCAGATCATTTCCTCATTACAACTATTATTTGATAAAAGCACACAGCTCTAAAAAAATTATCAAAAATCAAAGCGTTTCGAGTCAGTTTGACTGACTAAGAAACAAATAAATTATCAAAACATGTCATTAAGCCCTAGTGCTAAGGTAGTAGTACTTTTTTATTTATTCGTAAATATTCAAATACTCAAAAATTATTATTGTATGATACAATAATTCATTTAAATAAATAAATAAGTAAATGACAAACCGCGGCCGCCGTATCCGAGCGGGTTGGTGCGTGACTACCATTCGGCATTCACAGAGAGAACGTAGGTTCGAATCTCGGTGAAACACCAAAATTAAGAAAAACATTTTTCTAATAACGGTCGCCCCTCGGCAGGCAATAGCAAAGCTCAAAAATTAATGAGAAATTCTCCATAGCGTAAGGCTGACATGGGTCCCGGGACTCGTGGGTTTCGCGGGTAACGACACCTCTCACTCTTTAGCTAGGATGAGCTCTGGGGCCAACTTCTTCCGTTCTGCTACTACCATCTGCTGTCGTCAAAGCTACGGTTAGCAAACGGGTTACTTCAGCTTACTGCGAGCTTGGCAAATTGAGAGAGGCTGCAGATGGAAAAAACTGTTGTTATCTGTCTTGCCCGAACGACTGTCGCAGACCTTTCTATCACTAAGTAACATAAGGGTCGGTAGGCATTTGGTTGGTCACATGACGGGCAACTTCGTTCATAGAAAAGGTGCCCTCTGGTAGACATGTGGAGAGGTGGATGAGACGGCGGACCACTTTCTATGCGTCTGCCCAGCCTTCACTCGAAGCAGGTTTGAGGTCTTTGTCACTGATGTGTTAAGAAGCGACCACCTTGGCTCCGTGGCTACTCAGATTTCTTTGTAGGCCCGGTAGATTTAAGTAAAATTAAAAAAAGGAACCCGAGTGCAGTACAATGCACTTAATGTTGTCTGAGTGCTGTTCTTGCTAGTTTTATCGATTAAAAAAACAGGCTGAGTAAATAAAACAAGTAAATATTTTCCAATTGTGGCCATAAATGATATCTAACTACTATTTCTGCTTTATTTAGCTTGAGTACCGGACATTCTCCTAAGAAGTGCTGCATGTCTTCTTCTTTGTTTAAATAGTGTGCTTGCCGAGCCCCAAGATATTTGTATTCTGGCTTTAGTTCGGTCACCTTGATACCACCATTTTTCTGACCTGGAAGGTCCTCCACGTCTTCTAAAACCCATGATCTCCAAATGATTTGGGTTTACTTCCGTATTCCACTCAATATCATTGGCATAAAGAAGAATACGTATATTCATGCCCTCAACCAATAGTTCACCATCCAGCTGAGTCTTTCAGTTTCCAAATCTCGACCAATGTGTTGTTGCTGTTCCGCCAAAAATCGTCAGGTCTGGTGTCAAAGATAGAGCTCCTTATATCATATCATGATCTTTTTGGATGTAGATTCGGCTTGCCTCTTGTGAAAGTACTAGTAGTGCGCTCCAGGTTGAGGGCGGTTGGGCTAAGCGAGTTTTATGTCTTCCGAGCTCCGTAATACTATAAGAAGATTTGTGGACAGTCCGGTATTAGAAGCTTAATTTCAGACGGGTGGGAAACTTGGATCTGGCATTAAGTGCTAGACCAATTGCATACTCAGTTTTGAAACTTATGGAAAATTTGCGGACAATTTTTCTGTACAAATTTTTTAACTGTCCACGAAGGGTTATTGTAGAACTCGCATGCTCGGTATACATTTTTGCGACCAATCCTAGGAGACTTCAATGCACCTTTTCCTTGAATGTGATGCTATAGCGCGGAGAAGAAACACACATACCTAGCTATATCTTGAGTTTAATAAGGGAACTGGGTCTGGATGAGGTAATGTGAGGGAACAAAAACCCACGAGGTCGAACTGCAAGCTTCGAAGTAATCTAATATAATCTAAGACTTAAGGATGTTAAGTGTATGACTTTTAGCGGGATAGAAGAATTCTTACAATTAACGGAAAAAGTATGCACACTTATTGCATATTCTTCTTCCTCTTCAATGTTGTATGACTGCTCAAGAAGTTTTAGTAAAAAATTTAGTACCACAACTGTTAGTATTTGAATTTTCTTCTCCTTCTTGATTGGCGCGATAACCGCTTGATAAATTTTGGCCGAATTTAACAAAGCACGGCAGCCGTTTTTTTCTTGTACTGACCGACGGCAATTGGAAGCACCAAGTGAAGCCAAGTCCTTCTCCATCTTATTTTTCCAACGCAGAGGAGGCCTTCCTCTTCACCTGCTACCACCAGCTGGTACCGCATCGAATACTTTCAGAGCCGGAGACCCAGCGACATGACCCAGCCAACACAACCGCTGGATCTTTATTCGCTGCGATAAGTCTATGTCGCCGTAAAGCTCGTACAGTTCATCGTTCCATCGCCTGCCATATTCGCCGTCGCCAAAGTTCAAAGGTCCAAAAATCTTCCGC
The DNA here is from genome assembly GCA_037575425.1 of Anastrepha fraterculus. NCBI lineage: Eukaryota > Metazoa > Arthropoda > Insecta > Diptera > Tephritidae > Anastrepha > Anastrepha fraterculus. Next base: position 95,187 of record JAYXIM010035212.1, on the reverse strand, counting down.
AGAATCTTTTTCTCAAGCAATCCAAGGTTTTGTTCGTCAAAAGAGGACTTTACTACTTAATTGTCTACTTAGCCCAAAGTAGCAGTTGCTGGCAAGAGAGATTCTCAGTTGGATTTCAAGGCTGACAATGGAATCGGAGTTGGTGGAGGCTGGTTCCTAAATAAACGAAGTATTTACAACCTCGAAATCATAACTGTCAGCAGTAAAGTGGGTTCCGATACGCGAGTGCGCCGACCGTTTGTTTGATGACAGAAGGTACTCCGGTTTGTCCTCGTTCACCTCCAGACCCATTAGCTTTGCTTCGTTATTGATTTTGAAAAAGGAAGAACTAGCAACGCGGTTTTAATCTCATATTTTAATTTTAGAAAAAGCGTGCGCCTTAATTTTTTTCACAAAATGCTGGGACCTTCAGTTTTACGCCGCCTCCAAAAGGGACATTTTTTATGAGCAGCTTTTTCTTGGCAAAAATACACTCGGGGGATCGCCATTGATTGCCGAAGGGCTACCGTTATTAGACACTTCCAAATGCTAGTCACGTCTCAATTCATTCGGCTACTGCGTTCGTCGAACATTAACACTTTGAAATTAAAAAATATATCCCAGAATTGTAAAACACTTAATTTAAAATGCTAAGTCTTTTACAAATATCGATTATTACTCAATAATTCAATGTGTGGTTATCACTTTATTCTTGATTTTTCGTTCAGACTTTTCGAGTGCGAAAGTAATTTAATGTTATTAAATATTACTAAGCCTTCCTAGAAACTATTATGATAACTTAAAGAAAAGCTTTATTAGAGACTTAAAAGCTTATATTAATGCGTTAACTGTAGAAAATGGACGGGAGTCTTCAGGGTAAGCGAAGGCGACTCATGACGCCGTGGCATCGGAAGTGAAATAGAAGCTGTGAGCAAAACCCACGTGGCAGCAAGTAAAAACAAAAGCAGGGAACAGGACGGAGTAAACAACTTTTGCTTTATAGAGCTGTTATGCCTCACGTTTGTGCAAAAGACCTATTAGTCCTTTCCTCCGCAACGGAGCTCGAGGAAATATGGTGAAATTGCAATAATAAGAAAATTTCCAAATTCCACATTTTATTCCCGCAAAAATATCTCACCCCGACGTATATAATTTTGCCAAGCGACCATTCCTGCATACTCTTACGGACGTGCATACCTGTATATACATTCATTAGTAAAACTCTATAAGTAAATATACTCCTGCGGACGTGTTGAAAATACCTGTATATATGACTGCACAATTTGAACACTCCACAATAGCTTAAAATTTCAATTTTCTTCTTTTGTTTTCTCTTCTCTTTCCATGTACGTATTTGCTTCGCTACAAAAGATATGACAAATGGTGGCATGCAAGGATCTATGGAGGGCTACAATTTGTTGGAGGAGCATATGCTAGCCATGAGTACAACGCAATTCCCACCTACCACCCTTAGCTACGTACATCCAAAGTGGATGGAACCATACTTTGATCCATCAACGCCGCGCAATGTCACCGCACTAATGGGCAAATCGGCGTATTTGAGTTGCCGTGTGCGCAATTTGGGCAACAAAACGGTGAGTACTTACGCGTAAAAGTGTGGTACACTTACTCACACCCACTCATACACACACAGCAACATGCAGATTCCACAATACTAATACCCACACGAAATTACTTTGATACACACGCACACATACGCACATATGCACATAAATCCAGGAATGTAAATGCCAATGGCACTGCAGATACTCTCGTCATACTGAACAGTGCAGCGCTACCCAATGAAGCAATTGTGTTAAGTAACGGAAATAAATGTTAAAATCGTTTGATATGTTTTGCTAAAGCCATGCAATGTTCCAAAAACATGTTTTGAAATATTCCGTTTTTTAATAATTTTTTACAAGGCTACCAGGAAAATCATCCTCGAGGTTATATGGCATGATTTCCAAAACTTTACCCTTTTCGAGATAAATGATTTTAAAGATTAAAAATAAATAAAAAAGATTAAAAGTAAATATTAGTTTTGCTAAAAATTTCCGAAGCAGCTTTCTTAAAAAAGTTGTTTTTAAATTATTATTAATTATTTCATAATTTTGGAAATTTGTCAATCAGGCATTTTGAATTATGAGGGTCTGGTTAAAATTATATGGACGTTTTTTATTAATTGGCATAACCTTTAGCTAAAAACAGAAAACAAGTCGTACTATTGAATTAACATGAAAAAAGTGGGCGTATAAACAAAACCATTTCTTTAAATTATCTTCTAATTAAGTTTTGGACATCATAGACATAACCAAATTCATTAGACATTATCTTAATAATATCCCTAAGTATCTAGAATGACTCTCCCATTAGCCCTGTATACACGACGTCGCATCGAAATAATTTTATTTTACAAAAATCATATGAATGGCACCATTTTTTTTAAACTGTGCTATCATTTGTTAATAAATTAAGACCCTGGATCCCTATATCCGAGCATACTAGTGCGCAATAGAATTATTCACAGTGGTTCCTAATAGACCTCTCGATTTGCTTACAAATAAAAGTGACAATCTTTGTTTAGCTACTCAAATTGTTCAAAAGCTGTCAAATTTCAAATAAACATTTCAGCGGCTGAGCAATGACTGAATCGAGCTACTCAATACCCACACTGCTAATACCCAGGTAACTAGAACTCTAGTTCGTAACAGAATAACAACACCGATGCATAGTAAAGCATTCAGAATGACCGGGCGTATCGATTTAAGTGTATCTGCCTATTCGACCATCCATATAAACGTTAGCAAACAGACAAATTTTGTCCTAGGCTCTAGGTGGAATAGTATAAAAAATGAGCAAAAGATTTTACTAATAAGAAAATAATGGCATATCGTTAAAAGCTAATAGTTGGGCAACTAAATCTTAAGTTTTTTTTTTAACAGAAAAAAATTTAAAATTCTGCGATGAAGGTAAAAATTTGACTACCAAAATCAATGACGAGTTCTTAAGCATTACGTCAAATTCTAACACCGAAGACGCGCAAATTCTTAAAGGATTACTTAATACACTTGCGGGGAATAACATAGGCAAAAAGTATGTGAAGCTAAAATCAAGTGGATGACAGCTGAAATAATAATACAAACAACTTGCAAGAACGACGTACGTTCAAAAATACTGATCACTAAATTGAGAGACTACAAAAACTACATGACGAGTTTAACCCTCACAAGAAAATCAAAGAAATTACCAGAATTTATCACAAAACTATTTTTATTGAATAACAATAATCAGGTCAAACTAAATCCTTGTGAAAAGAAAAAAGTCTGGCAAGAATATATTCATTGCTTTCTCTCCGACGTCAATAGATCCGAGTATCAGGCAATACCTACGGAAAATTAAACGGGACCAGCTATAAAAAAGACGTAATTAAAAATCTCATCAAAACATCCAAGGATAATAAAGCAACAGGTCCGCATGAACTTCCTTCTAAAATTTTAGAATTAATAAATAATGAAAGCAATGAAATCCTCGAAATAATTTTCAGCTACATTTACGACACGGAAAAGCATCCACAAGACTGGCTCAAATCTATTTTGACTGCATTACCGACGAAAAACATGTTCGAAGAAATACTGGGCTTACAGACTTAAAACCTTGATGAGTCATTCATTAACATTTTTTTGAAGCATTTGAAAATTGTACACAAAAGAATTTACAAAAAGTGGGAATCGGCAATGGAATAAACAATTAATATGTAAAGAAGGCATGGGAAGACGTGAAGCACTATTTTCGTACTTTAATGAAGTGAAAATTTCAGCGATGTCCAAAAAGATGTGTTTATATGTTTTATAGATTAGAAAAAAGCATTTCAAACTATTCAGCACAATATGTTCGTTGAGATTCTACAAAACATGAATATAGGTACAAAAGAAATTAAGTGTAAAACTTAAATGTATAAAAAATCGTTATTGGTAGCAGACTGCAGAAGAAACTACGGACACAATACCTACGAGTATATTAAGAGGGGTAAGACAGGGATGTATTCTCTCGCCCTTACTATTTAACATCTTTTCTGAAAGAATGTTCCCAGAAGCACTACAAGGATTAGGAGCAGTACAAGGGGAAGAAGCTAAATGTATCCCATTTTTATATTAAAAACATCAGGTCAACGTATCAGATGCAACCCTTTTAATAGACAGTCTAAGTTCCCTACAAGAACTAGTAAATGCTGTTTCGGTAACGTAGTAAATGTTCTTACGCTTTGCATGAAAACCTTTGATTCAAAAATAAAAGTCAATAAAACTAAATATATGATCGTCAGCAGAAGAAACATCTATACTGATACAAGCTTAGCCTCTAATCATAAGCCCATGGAAAGAGTGCAAAAGTTCAAATATTCAGGATGTTGGATGAACGAAAATTGGGATCCCCCAAAAGAAATGCTCGCAAAAACACGAGTTGAAGCTTCAAGGACAGCCACCATTAAGTGCAAAAAAGTTGTCAATAGTCATGACTTCAGTGTGAAACTTAAAATTTAATTTCTTAAGTGTTACGTGTGCGACTTTAAAAACCACTATCATAAATACGAGTAAAACAGAAGCATTTTTCAAAATACCCTGGCCAGATAGAGTAACAAATCCTGAAGTACAGCGTAAAATTCAATATTTTTGTCAATTGCTTACTACCCTCAAAAAAAGAAAAACTGTGTATTTGGGTCACAAACTTTCCACAGAAGGTCGAGAAGATGTGAATGAGGACGCCCCAGCACATCAACAACCGATGAAAATGTTGGGAAAGTGAAGAAAATGTTTATGGAGCATCACTGAATCACAATTAGAGAAGTTGCTGAAGATGTCGGCATATTGATTGACTCATGCCATGCAATCTTTTCGGAAATTTTGGTTATGAAGTGTGTTGCAACAAAGCTCATTCCAAAATTGCTGAATTTTGACCAAAAACAACATCGCATGAGCATCACTCAGATTTGTATAAAAGGCTCATAGCTGGCGACGAATCATGGGTATATGGCAATGACATCGAGACTAAGCCCCAATCGACCCAATGGAAGAGTCTAGAAAACCCAAGACCAAAAAAAGCACGCCAAGGTCGTACGTCAAATAAGGAGTATTACCTTGAAGTCATGCGCCGTTTGCGTGAAGCAATACGAAAAAAAATGACGGGAATTGTAGAAAAAAATGCACCTGCTTACTCATCTTTGCTTGTGAGAGATTATTTGGCCAAAAACAACACCGTTATCATGCCTCAGCCAATGTATTCACCATATTTGGCCCCTGCGACTTTTTCTTGGTCTCAAGATTGAAGAGACCCATGAAAAGGCGGAGTTTTGCGACGATTGAGGAGCTAAAACCCGAATCACTGAGAGAGCTCAAGGGCATACTAAAAAGTGCATGTCAGAACTACTTCGAGGATGGGGAAAAACGTTGGCAGAAGTGTACATATTATATCTGGGGGAGACTACTTTGAAGGAGATAAAATAGAAATTGATGAATAAATAAATAATTTTTGAGAAAAATGAAATTTCACCTTATTTTTTGAACACACCTCATACAAGATAATATTTAAATGTAACTTACGTAAGTAAATCAGTTTCACGTACATATATAAAATTGTATGATTGAAATTGAGTTGACAAATAAAGAAGAAAATAAAAATCTCTGCAAATGGTTCTCGAGTTTCGGTACCGCTTTCGTCTAGTAAAGCTTCCAGTTTGGCGTCCTATTTTTGGCCTTGAGGTACGCTCCTCATTACCAACGTCAAACTCATCGCTTTTGAAGCGTTTAAACCAATGTTCGCTTTTCTTTAAACTACATTGATTAATTTCATTAGATCTTCAGTGTATGCATCATAATTGGTCGTTCGCTTGGGTGGTAAGAGTGCAATGTACACAATTGCTTTGTAATCCCACCACACTGATAGAAAACCCCTGCTTTTGATGAATATCAGCTTTTGATGTTGCTTGAGTTGGTTCACCTGGCCTCCTCACGATCTTTTCCGCTTGATATTGTTGTAATCAACACAGTTATCATTCGTTTTAAAAATGGATCCTTTTCATTACATTTCTGTAGCAAATCTTAGCTGTTAATGCGTTGCGTTAAATACGTTTCTTTCAGTTCGTGAGGAACCAATGAATCGAGTTTTGAACACAGAAAAGTTGTTTTAAGTGATTTTCATGCTTGTATGTGATATTATACATGATGATACAAAAACAAATACAAAAACTTTAAAATAAAAAAATGCGGTATACTTGAATTTACTTGGTTTTTATATGTAGTTCCTTTAAGTTGATATTCGATATCGGAGCCTTTGCTTGCTGGGTACTCCCATGCACACAGCTATGGATGCGTTGTACATACAGACATACATATGTATATGTACTTTTTGGGTATTTCGTAATGACAACACGTCCCAACAAGCGCGATTTATAAGGTCAACATTTCCCATTTTAAATATCGCATCATTTTAATATTTGCTTCACGGAAATGCACTGTAGTACGAGTAAGGATTTGTGTTCTAAAAAATGGATAAAATTTGTAATGAGATAACGGAACAAAATTTACGCTGCAAATTAATTTCAACTAAGGTGGGCTAATGCATTTTGGTGCATTTAGAGAGTCTAATAAATTATTTTATAATCTATTTAACTCAATAGATAATTAAACTTATTTAATGGTTGTTTTAAATGATAGTATTTAAATCGCATCTACGTTTTGTGACGCAAGCAAGGTATTCTTTTACGAAACGATCCTATTTGGCAAAAAGGGGCCGACATATTTTTGTTTTGGCTGGAATTATTGACGGGTTAATATCGCAAAAAATTATAGGCCTTCGAGATTCCTCTTTTAAATTTTGGGGAATATAGGAGACCAAAATAAGCAGTTCTCATCCGTGGCTTTGTTGTCGCTTTCATTGGAAAAGTATTTTTACGTGGCGGTTCCCAGACCCAGCGCATAACCTGATATCCTGGGATGCTTCCCCTTCTCACATTAGCTCGCTCTCAAATGGATGTTCTGGAGCTACCCAGAGGAGACTTGGGCGAAGCCCGGAAGTTGCCAACTGCTTGGACCGTATGTAGAATAATCGTCCTGGTGAATCCCAAGTGAATGGCAATCAGGTACCTACCCCACTTGCGTGGACTTCTACATACGGAACCATCCATGTGGGTTTGGTGGTGAACGAAGACAAAATCAAGTACCTCCTGTCATCAAACAAACAGTCGGCGCACTCGCGCATCGGCACCCACGTCACTGTCAACAGTTATGAATTCGATGCTGCAAAAGACTTCGTTCACTAGGGAACCAGCATTTACACCAATAATAATGTCAGCCTTGAAATCCAACGTAGAATTCCTCTTGCCAGCAAGTGCTACTTTAGACTAAGCAGACAAATGAGTAGTAAAGTCCTCTCTCGTTGAACAAAACTCACACTTTACGACGACATAGACATAGCGCAGCGAATCCAAATCCTACGGAGGCTCCTGCTCTGAAAGTATTTAATGAGGTACCAGCTGGTGGTAGGAGATGAAGAGGAAGGCCTCCTCTATGTTGGAAATATCAGCTGGACTTGGCTTCCCTTGGTGTTTTCAACTGGCGTCAGTTAGTACGAGAAGGAAACGAGTGCCGCACTTTGTTAAACTCAGCCAAAATCGCGTAAGCGGTTAGCGCACCAATTAAATAGAAGAAGAGGACCAAAATTTTAAAAAATTTCATAATTCTTTCTGACCGATATATTCGTTTTATCGCGTGTTCTATAAGTGAGTATAAGCTGAGTATAATTTATGAGTATACAATCCATACGAACAAAAACAAAAATAACGAAGCATTTTTCTCCAGGTTTGTTCTCGCCGCAGACTTCGCCGCTGGCAAGACTTAGTATAGTACGTAGGGGGTGGTCAGCTACTGCTTTCAGACTCTCATTATGTTAAGAATTCTATTGAAGTGTACTCGAATATGAATATATGTTTTACAACAATATTCATTGTCCAAATTTCGACCAAAAGCGTCCACTAACTAGCGTTAACTAACAGTCCTCCACATTTTACACTTCCTAGATTGAATAACCCACATTGAAAATCGGGTAAATAGGGCGAGAATAGGATTCGGCTCCTGAAAATCTATGTTCATCGAAAAATGGGGGCTCAAGCCAATCTACCAATTTTTAACATATGGATACCTGGTTTGGTGGAAAGCTCTTCGGAAGGGCTATAATATCACTAAACTGGAGAGGATGCAAATTACTGCTTGTAGTGGCATTACCGAAGCATGTAGAACTTGTTGTAGTAATGCTGCCTTGCACTTATTTCCCATCGACTTTCGCATTATTTATATCACTGAACTAAGTTTCTCTGAACTTAGTAAAGATTTCTCTATTCGCAAGTGTACAGATCCAATTTTATCAACTCCTGTAAGAAGAAGATCAAATATTTTGGGTGTGCAGGAATGTTTGCTCTGATCTGAGTTCAAGTACTTGGGAGGGGGAATTGCACAACTTATTTCTCAGAAAAGCGCAAAATAGATGGAACTTCCTCTTTTTCATGTGCTATTTCGAAAATCCAATAATCTCCTTTACAATAGTCGCAGGACGCAGATTTCTCGCCATTTAATTACCAAGCTTGTAGATGTGCTTGGAATGGACGATAGGCACTTACGCAAAAAAGCTGGGTTTACGATTTAATCACCATTGGAGAATCTGTGGGCGATTTCGGAGAAGGAAATGATTAAGGCCACTGGCTACTCCTTTCTTTGACCACCTGGGGCAGCATCAACAGCTCTGGCTGGTTGTAAAAATCTTCCCATTGGAGGTCTCATAATGGTATCAAAATGGTGCTCTAGTGTTACTTGGCCAGTGTCCGTGTGGTGCTTAGACCATTTCACCTACGTATTCAATTCACAGTGGTTTCATTATTACTGTAAGTTAGTTTCAATAGAACCGGACTTCTGCATTTTTGGGAATGAGCCTGGAAGGCAAAAATAAGAAAATCCAAAAATCTTAATTTCGATGACTAATATTTACTACAATAAAATAAAAAAAAAAACTCGGTACAGAATCCGCAAAAAAATAAAAATATCATCGACTGATGCCACACGTGCGGCATTACCTATATCACTAATTATTTTGACCGCCAGCCGTGCTGAAATTGTGTTTCATAACATTGTCCGATTATGTGTGATATTATCGAATCTTATGAAAACCATAGAGGTGAAGTGAGTTATCTTCTGACGTATTTCGCGAAAGAAAAACATTTTTTTTTAGTTTTAAATAACAATCTTCATTGACCGTTTTCTTCAAAAGGTTAAGGACCGACAATGCAGCTAGACGAAACATCCTGACTCAAACGTGAAGAAGTAGTCCACTTGAGCAAGGAAAATACAGTACAAATCAGCAAAGGCTTGCAAAAAACTTACCCCTAGCATCAAATATATCTTTCTCCGAGGAAAATAAATAAAAAATGTGTATGCACCAGCTATATATTGCGGTCCGTTTTTTTATTGTGATGTGCACGACCCAAAAACGTTTTGAAAGGTTTGCATACATTACCGTCCACTGTATAACTTTGAACTAAGCTTAGTTTTAATCCGAACTAAATGAAAGAGAAACAATTTTGCACGCAGATATGAAAACATAGCCAAACATGGCTACGTTCAATGTAGATACCTAACTGAATAGCAAAGCAGTATACACGCGCCCATATGAGACCTGGCTAGTAGAATAACGTAGCCTATTTCTAGGAGGATTGCTGTTAAGCGCAAGAACCACAAATACCGGAGTGCTGGTGAGCGCGAACCTACACCCGTCAGTTGGCATTAATGACAATAACCACACGGAGAGGATGTTATCGAAAAATGGAATATGCAAGCGTTGGAGCAAAAAGCATAGAAGAATTACATAAAACAACAGTTAGAGTAGGAAAACAAAAACAAAAAACGAATATTTTTTGTTTTTGGTTTGCAATGCACCATAGAGAAAAAAAGTTCAACGCTTACATGGATGGTGAATAATGTGAACACAGAGCGGAAGGAGCTTGAAAAAACGAAAAGAAAAAATTCGCATGCTTGCAATAACAACAACAATAAATGAACGCAATTGAAAGAGGGAAGTATTTTCCTTACCAAAAATTAAAACACAAGCGCATACGTGTACGTATAAAAAGATAATGGCAAACATTTTATTTTTCGTTGGTATTTCGCAATGTTGTTTCGTTTTTTGTTTTTATGCATTCGCAGGAATTACACTCTCGCTACACATTTTTTGCACAGCTGCGCCAAGTTGGCGTGTTGTCTTCCATGCTTGTTTTCGTTGTAGTTTTCCTTTTTTGTTTTTGCCCCACTATGTGTGCAAAAGCATTTGAGATTCTTGGCACATTTTCCCATTTTCTTACTTTTAATGTCACATTCACAATTCGTGCGTCTATATGAAATAATTTCTTGTGTTGGCTGTGTAGTGAGAGTGCGGAAGTTGGCGATGAAATGAGCGAATTTAAGCCCAAATAGAAGAAGGCTGCAAGAAATACCAAATAAAATTATAATGTATAACATTCAAGTGACATTTGGCATTGATTATGCCAGCCGTAAAGATGCGTGTGCGAAAAACCAACAGAAAAATCCCACTCCAGTGTGAAGCAGATTGAATATTAAGAAAAATTCACCATTTAGGCAGCGGTGGCAGAAATGTAATTTACTTTGTTGTTCCATTTTTCTATTTCTGCCCGGCTAAAAAAAAGAAATATAAGTTTGTAAGCATTTTTTTTTAATTAGAGCAGTGTTTTGTAACTCAGTATTTACATATAAAATATAATAGCCATTAATAACAGACATATTCATATGAAACGTTCAATTGCTGTCATATAAATATGTTTGTGGCATCCCTAAGTTAATTGCATATGCATGACGCCTTTTGATTTATATTTTTGAGATCCCAAAAATGGTTTGTACGCAAATCATAAATTCTTCTTCTTAATTGGTTGAGTAAACATCTAAGTAATTTTCACCGAAATCACAAAATTCGTAATCGTTTCTTCTTCGTGCGTGCCGGCACCAAGTGAAATCAAGCCCACTCCATTTAGTCATTCCAACCTTAAGGGGTGCTTTGTATTTCTCTGCCACCGCCGCAGGTGTCTCATTAAGCAATGCTACTGCATATGCATTCATTCGTACAGAGGCGCTTTGGTTGAATCGTCTTTCACTTCCATCAGTGTGTGAGCTCAAAATAATAAGTTGTTCAAGCATTTTACTTTGATAATGATTGAAGGGAGACGTTCGTCCGTCGTAGTGGGAAGCAATGGCCTTTGGTGTTACATGGTATTTGATATTAGATGGCGTTGATGTTAGCCTTTGTTCTCAAAAGGACATCAATCAGACAGGCTGAGAGGCCGCAAATATCAGAAGCATGCTCTCTAATTATAGTCCTTGAAACATTTGTCGTCATCATCATCACTATTACGTACTAGATCGCGCTCTGAACTATTTTTTGTGCTCGCCGTAATATTTTATTTAATCCAACTCTAAGCTTATTAAGATATTGTGCACTTAGTGGGTTGTAATGTCTCATACTTTGCACGGTAAGGGCCACAAAATCTTGCAAAAGTCAAATTTTTTTAAGCAAAAAAAAGGGTTGACCTAGTTGACTTATATAATTTCGTATCATTAACACGCAACAAGCGCCAAAATACCTGCATAACTTAATTTTTTTATTAAAAATCTTTTAATCCTCTAAAAGCAATATTGCTGTAAATTATTGAAGTGCCTCATTCTTTGCTATTTCCAGTTATTGTTGCATGCCCTTGGTTTTTAAAATCAACTAAAGGTCTAAATTGACCACGATTTCGCATCCCTGTGCAACAAATATCAAATCATATTTATTGAATTGAATTACGAAGTGCGGACGCCGCAGCCAGATGGGTTGGTGCGTGATTACCATTCGGAAGTGCACAGGTTCCAAATCTCGGTACGAAACATCAATTAATCGAAAAAATTGTTTTCAAATTGCGGTCGAGACTCGGCAGACAGTAGAAACCTCTGACAAATGTTCATAAAAAACTATTTGTCATTCAGAGGGGTGTAAAACTAGAGGCACCCCCAATTGTGGGACTGTGAAATAGGAAGAGAAAAGAATAATAAGGAGGTGCCTATAGTGCTACCGTTACTTTGCTCTCAGCAATTTTGACAACATCAGCTGATTTTCGTGATGTCACCCTTGTCCAATTGGTGACCAAATTACCAGTTTTGTGACTTAATTTTCTTTTTTTTTGTTTTTTGTGCTGCAGCCTTGGAGTTTTAGTTGTTTCTTCCTGAGATTTTTTAGCCTCTATTATTTAAAATGTGATCTTTATAATTATGCAAAATATTATTATTTTTTTAAATAGTTCAGTAATTCAATCAGTTCTATTTAGCTTCACTTCTTTTATCATCTGGTCACATTATCGGCGATTGCGATTATTGTTAATGCTGAGGATTATTCGTGTGTTATTTATGCGTGTGTTAAACAGGTCACAGACGTGAAACCAATCGAAACAATCGCTTAAAACTCATTTCGTCACACCCGTGAAGATTTGGTGACGATTTTAGTTTCACGTTCTTCGTTGCTGAGGGAACAAGGAGCGGGGAAAAAAATGATTGCCATGGATGGCATTTATTTATGCGTAAAAAGAAGAGAGGAGAGGAAGACTAAAAAAATCTTTAAGTTTGGGTGCAAGACTTGTTTAAAGGCGAGATGAGTACTCGCATATAATTTTTTGTTTTTTATATCATTAAAGGCAGATTTTTTGTGAAAATCATTGCAATGCTATTGCGCAGACTTATTTTACAATTCATACGGCGAGAAGTAATTCACAGAAAAAAGCTCCGTTATTTTTGCTTGTGTTAAACTTAATATTTCGAAAATGTTTTTTTACCGCAAGATCAATCGTTTTTCCCAAACGTCTGAAGTGGCAGACAGAGAAGGAAGGGGTCGTCCTCTTTGGAGCGAGTAGCGAAGTCAATATCCATGGAAACCGTGCGTACTGCTTGTGTAAAAGCAAATGGTGACCATTTCGAGTGAAAATTTAATTTCTGAAGTATTCATATGTTTAAATAAAACTAAGTTCATTAAAAAAAGTACTATAATATTATGTCTATGATACAAGGGGTTTCACTTGTAACATAACTTATGGCAGGACTAAGTACAGGGCCCGCCATCTATCGTTACGGATTTGAACTAGGTCTTATTTGAAGAATGGTAACACTTAGCTGTCATCTGATTTGACAGAAAATTAGTTTTATTCTTCCGCTGAACAAAAATGGTTGTGTATACGCTCAAAGAACGCTGGGAAATATTGCGACATTACTTTGAAAATCATGGTAATGTTGCAGAATGTGTACGCAAAAGACTTTTACCGAAAAATCATCTTTTCGGATGAAGCTCATTTCCATCTCGGCGGGTATGTTAACAAGCAAAATTGCCGCATTTGGGGCTCAGAAAACCCGCACGCACTCGAAGAAAAGCCGATGCATTCACAACGAGTCACTGTTTGGTGCGGATTTTGGTCGAGAGGCATCATTGGTCCATTTTTCTTCGAAAATGAGCGAGGAGTTTCCGTAACCGTCAATGGAGAGCGTTACCGGGCCATGTTGAACGAATTTTTGTTCCGAGAAATTGAAGAGGAGGATATTGGTGGCGTTTGGTTCCAACAAGATGGCGCTACTTGCGACATAGCGAATGCTACGATCAATCTTTTGCGCACTGTCTTCGAAGATCGCATTATCAGCCGAAATTCTGATATCGTTTGGCCGCCTCGGAGCTGCGTTTTGACGCCGTTGGATTATTATCTTTGGGGTGCCGTCAAAGACCAGTGTTATGCCAACAAACCAGCAACAATTGATGCACTGAAGACCAACATACGCGATGTCATAGCTGAAATACACCCGCACACAATCGAAAATGTGTTGAAAAATTGGACCGATCATATGGGATGGTGCATGGCTAGCCGAGGCAGCCATATGAATGAAGTTGTGTTCCATCATTAACCGGAAGGATTGTACTTCAAAATAAAAAAAAAAACAGTTTGGAAAAATATTGAGTAGTTTCTTTTTTATAGCATTTTTAATTCCGTAAAGTTATATGGCGGACCCTGTATATGTATTACACAAACTGCGTTTGACTATGAGAACGTAGCACCATTTTGATTTATTGAACAGTAATCACCAACCCAAAAACCATTCCAAAAAGGAATAGTTTGATAGCCCGTTCGATAGCTTGGAATAACGTGCACAATTTATTTCTAGGTGGTTATGGTAATGAAGCTCAAGCCTCTTTTAGATCTACTTCTACGAGTATTCCTTCTTTTGGCAGACAGCAGGCCTACCGCCCTATCCTCTTTTCTTACACAATATTTACTATTTAGTAGGCCTTTATCACTTCCATTTTCTGAGAAAAGCTTCTATACAGGGGAGCAACCGTTTATGGTTGTAATAATAAAATTATTTTTATTTTTTACTTTTATTTTATTTGGGAAAATATTATTGTTGGCTTTTATTTTTCAGTCAAAAAAGGCTTGGCTAAATAACAAAATTTACGTAAAAAATAAAGTATGGCACCAATCGATTCGTCTTGACTTCAAGAGTATACAATTGGTGATTGGGGCCTTTATAACGCAACAAACGAGACACAAATCCGCTGCGTATGCCGATTTTTTAATGAAGATCCGCCAAGTCCTTTTGTCAGTTTTGAACTTTTGTTTTTTTAAAGGGTACTGACTTTTTGTGAAATTTCGTTTAAATACAAACTTGTTTTAAATCAAATTTATGACGAAAACAGAAATTTTCTATTTAATTCAGTTTTGTTCTAGAGAAGACCACACGAGATCGATTATTAGGAATTGTTCAAATTATATGAGATTTATTGGAAAACTGGATATCGGAGATCCTTATGCGTTAAAGGTTGATCATTTACCCCAACGCATTGGTATCTGCAATTTGCAACTCACACGCAACGAAATCAAAACTTGCTTGCTCATTCCGGAAAACGCAGTACTAATTTTTATAAAATTGAGTTATCGTATTTCAAAGCTCTCAACAAGAACTCCGCTCTCGCTCAAAGAGTTTTTAAAAATTGTCGGCGAAAGAGAAAATGTACTTCTTTGCACAAATAATAATAGGTAAGCATCAAAATGGTTTTGTCTGTGAGCGTTCTGCGGTTAGCAACCTGGTTCAATTCTCCTAATTTTGCATTTCATCATTTAAAGCAGATTAACCAGTATTTGATGTCTACATAGATTTTTTTAAAACGGACAGTATGGAAAACGGCATTGTAAAGTGCACTCTTGCGATGAATTTTCCCGAGACTAGTTGGAAAAAGTAATTGCGAAACTTCCAGCCAGTTTATCTTGTTGAGAGTAGGAAAGAAAGCAGAACTCCTCACACGAATGAGTGCACGGAACAAGGAGTGCACAGAACGACATTCTAGAGAGTATACTCGTGCAGTAGGTAGAAATCCATTTGTTTCCTTATTCACTACTCTCGGAAGCATAGGGCCTCGACAAGACTCTTCCATCGTACACGGTTCTGTGTTGTTATTTTTGCACCGTCCCATGAGACATCGGCATCTGCTAGTTCGCGCAACATCGATAATCTCCAAGTGTTTTTTGGTCGACCGCGACCTCTGCCCTTTGCGGTTTCCACTCCAGTGCCATTTTCGTGATGCTATCTGGTGGTTTTCTCAATGTGTGGCCTATCCATCGTCAATTTCTGCGATTGATTTGCCTGAGGATGGGTTCCTCGTTGGTTGATCTCCACAGTACGTCGTTGCTGATGGTGTTTGGCCAGAATATTCTGCTGGTGATGGGGGGGCTTTTGTTGATGAAGAATTGTAGCCACTGTGTGATGATATTAGAGACCAGCCATGTTTCTCTTTCGTACAACAACACGGACTTCACGCATGAGCCGAGTATTTGTGGTTTAGTGCGCCTCGAGATTTGCAAACACTCCTATACTGTATGCATTCACACGAGTGCCGCCCTTGCTTTGTTTAGCCTGCAGTACGCATCTTCATCCACTTCGGAAGTAGGCTCCCACCTGGTGCTGGCTATCGATCCTGGGTCACTCAAGCTTTTGAAGTCGAAGTACGGGTGCCGTCCTCACCTACATCTGGGGCGAATTCATTTTCGAGTCTAAGATAAGGCGGAGGCCAAGGCGATATTTCGTTAATACAAAGTAATTTAAATAATCTATGCGAATAGAGAAACAGAAGCTAATTTTCATTTCATATCAGTAAATGTTTCTGCATGGCCTTCGCTAAAGTTCTAAATTCTATTGCCTTTACTTATATCATTTTTATGATATAATGCATACAGTTCGTATAATAGAAAACATTTATTTTAACTACCCTTCTGCCCTTCTTATTGTTATTTATTTACACCACCATCGTATATAAATATGAAAATAAATGCGCGTAAAATAACTTATATGTCATAAAAGAAAAAATGTAATTTATCAACATTCACACACACATACACGCGCAGGCTATCACACACCTACGTTTGCTTCCGCAAATCTTTAACGTAACTCCCTTTATGTTCTAGGTTTCGTGGATACGGCATCGTGACATACACATACTTACCGTTGGTGCGTACACATACACATCAGACCAGCGCTTCCAGGCGACACATCACCACGACACCGATGATTGGACGTTGCAAATAAAATGGGCACAGAAGCGTGATGCAGGAATGTATGAATGCCAAATATCCACCCAACCGGTGCGCAGCTATTTTGTGCGGCTCAACGTTGTGGGTGAGTACAGAACAAATGGGGAGCTAGTGCATAATTTTACTCTTTTTATTTTCCAAACACACTCATTCCCATTAATACTCATTGTAAGTAAGGAAGTAATAAATAAAGTGCGTTATCATACCCACCCACATCTTATCTGTCATTCCATAAACTCCTTAAAAAACTCAAACACACTATCCCAGCAGCTATCAAAAACTAGTTTAATTTGACCAAGTTTGTATTTGTTTGACATTCATTTCATTTCATCGCTACTTTTACTTCCTTTTGTGCATAAATTACACTCTGAAAATTGTTTTTTGTTTTTCTCGCGTTCACAGTACTCACTCATGCCATGCAAGTGCGCTAAAGTACTGCGCTAATATATAAAAATATATATGTACATGTGTAAGTGTTTTTGTATTTTTGTCTCTTTTTTATGTGTCATACGCGCGCACGCTTTTGTGTCATTGCCGGTCAACCAAATAACACGCCCACATCTTACCAAATAAACCAACGCCGGCCATTCATTCCTACTGCTTCACAATTTGCGCCGCATCCTGTTGTGACTTCGTTCGTCCACTGCTTGCTTTGTATGTATATGTGCGTGTGTCTGCTTATAAACGCACAGTGCCAACAGCGACTATCCTTGGCGGGCCTGACCTTCATGTCGACAAAGGCAGCACCATAAATCTTACATGCACTGTGAAATTCAGCCCCGAGCCGCCGGCCTACATTTTCTGGTATCATCATGATGAGGTAATTAAAATTTACTGTTAAATATTGTGCGAACGCCTTGCTCGAATTTTTATACATAATTTCTATACATACATATGCTTAAGCATATACTCGTACTACAATGATGTAAAAGCAGTACGTGTGATTGTTATTGTTGAACTTATGCTGGTCATAACGCTTGGAAATATTAAGTTTTGTGGTATTTTTGGTTAAGTATTGCCACAATTAGATTAAATGAAGTGAACGCTTTCAAGAAATCCTTACGGAAAGACATTACAACATTTTCCCAAAAGGCGCGTTGAATATTTTCTCCTCTTTGTTTCAGCGACAGAAGTATTCTGCTGACACTTTTTAACGAAAAAGTCCTCGTTTTTAATTTTAGTAATTAATCATCAATAAATTGTATATTTTCCTTTATTCTGCTAAATTGTTCGGTAGAAAATGTATAATATGTATTTATGTAATTTTTGGGTGCGAAGAACTCATTTATGACGGTCATTTTGCTCAAAACCCTCCGCTAGAGAGCATAGCACCAGTTACGATTGCAGTTCTTCACATTGCCAGTTGAGTGCCAGGGCCCACTTGTTTTTGGTTATTCCATTGCATGATAAAGATGACAAAATTGCAGTTCATTAAAAAGTAGCAGACACAAAATGGTATTTTCAGTTTTTAGATGTACCATTGAAAAAAACAACATAGAACATTGTTTTTAACCATATAACTTCTCAAGTGCAACACTCATACACAATTAAGTCCATTGTACTACACTTGGATTCCCTTTTAATTCTCTTTAAATCTACCCGATCTCCGAAGAAATCTGAGTAGATCTTGTCGTGCCAAGGAGCCAGGGGCCAAGGTGGTCGCGTCTTAACACATCAGTGCCAAAGAGCACAAACCTGATTCGAGCGAAGGCGCAGCAGACGCAAAGGAAGTGGTCCGCCGTCTCATCCTCCCCTTAACAAGCTGGGCTGAGTACACTCTCTGAGAGGTTTCTACCTTAGAGGTTCTACGAGAGGTGCGAGACCGTCAATTTATATAAATTTTTTTTTTTTTGTGGTGGGTGAGGTACCTACAGCGACCGTCGTCTACTGCGTCGGTGGGTGTGGCCACTTATACGATTCCTCTTCTCCTTGGGCGGAAACCCTCTTCCCGGAACTACTTTCTATATTACATCGGTAGGGCCGATAATGTCATACATAAAGGACCAATTCTATTCACCCACGTCTGCGTCCACAATATTTGTAGCCAGCTTTCATGTTAAAGTCTTGTCTTCTTATGTATCCATCTGTGCGACTTCCCTTTGTTGCACTATGTCAAGGTCTACCTTTTTTTTCGTAGTCCGCTCTCGATGTATTTCTTTACCGCGTTCCAGCTGTCCTCGCATTCAAGCATTTTGCCGATTATGTTGCTCGGCGCGATGTCGCCAATTTGCTTCCTCAGAGCATCTCTTTCCGCGAGCCCCACCTGTCACAACAAAAAAACGTGTGTGCAGCGTTATCGCTCGGCGGTACGCCGTATATGCACTTGGGATGGCCTTGCCCATGCAGTATAGGTATCTCCGGAAGTGTTCGTCTTCCGAGAGGAAATGAGTTAAGAAGTAGTTTGCTTCCCTGAAGTTCCTTTGGGCCCATTTGTCAATTGATGTAATAAGTTTTGCCCTCCATCTGCTACTCGGTTCAGTGTCCCATCGGCTTTGCCACCGCAGCATGGTTTGGCATATCCGTTCTGAGAAACTAATGATGACGTGTTGCTTCTGGGAGTCTCGCGAATCCATTCGTTCCCGGACTATGAGGTGGACGGGATCACAAAGACTGCAGCGCCAGAGACAGTACTCTGATTGCAATACAGCTTATCTTGACCACACCAAATACCACATGTTACAATTAATACTGGAAGGAAAAATTTAAGCTAAACAAAGCGTTGGCCGGAGCAGTTATCATGGTTACAAAATATAAGCATTGGACGAAAGTAATTCTTAAACACATTTGAAAATTGTGAAAAAGATTGACGTATGGCACCATTTGCAAAAATAATATACCTTCTGATGGGGTGGCTAATTTTGCGCCACCTTGTATTATTATGTAAATACTCGGGCGCCGTGGCCGAATGAGTTTGTGCGTGACTACCATTCAGAAAAAATATCTGCCGTTCGGAGTCGGCTTGAAACTGTAGTCTCCTTCATTTGTAGAACAACATCAAGAAACACACAACAAATAGGTGGAGGAGCTCGGCCAAACACCCAAACAGGGTGCGCGTGCCAATTACATATATATATAAAGGGATTTCCAGTAAGAGGCGTTATTTGATATCCAAGAAAAATGCTACTTTTTAATATAAATGATCGGATGTTTATTTCATTATAAAGAGGAAGGTATGCCGTTAATAGTGGAAACTAACATCAGGCAAATGACCACCACGACCACGCTTACAGGACAATATCCTTTTCATGAAATTTGCCCGAATTGCAAATTGGCTGCCCTGTATCCTCGATCGCCTCACGAATTCCATCTTTGAGGTCTTGAATCGACCCTGGGTCCAAAGAAAAAAGTCACAAGGTGTTAAATCACAAGATCTCGGTGGCCAATTGTGATCACCTCTACGAGAGATAACACGATCCGGAAACTTTTCTCGTAAAAGACCAATGGTTTCGTCGCTTGTGTGGCACGTAGCGCCGTCTTGTTGAAAATAAACGTTGTCCAGATTAGTACCATCCAATTCCGGCCATAAAAAAAAGTTAATTATCTCTCGATAGCGCAATCCATTCATTCATAACACCTGTTATGGGAAAACCTTTACATATGCTCGATTGCTCGAAATAAACGCTACCTTATGCCGTGAAGCATAACATTAAGTGAATCTACTTTTGAGGGTGTTGAAAAATTCAAGTATTTGGGCGTGCTAATCATAAACGACAATCGAATAATTCCTGCAAGAAAAACATGCTTTGACCAAATACATCTAGGAGTATTTAAATCAAAGATACTATCATAATTAGTACTCGTGTGGCTCGGAAGAGCGGTCCATGACCGCACCCGAAGAATAATCTCTCAGAGTCTTTAAGCGAAAGATACTCAGGAGGATATATGGACTCAGGCTTAACGAAATAGGTGACTAATTACATAATCAACCAACAAAGATTTACTCCATGCATGGCGAGAACATTGTCAAATTCATCCAACGCGTAAAGGTTAATGGAAAACACGCCTGCCCAAAAACTAGTAATGCAGGACAAACCAATGATAACGAGAAGTAGAGGTCGCCCCAGTGGGCAATCAATGGACTGCATAGAAGAAGACCTATGAACGCTCGAAGTAACCAACTGGAAATATCTAGCAAGAGACAGAGGGGTTTGGATAAGTACTGCAGAGAAGGCTAAAACCCACCCCGAATTGTAACGCTAATTGGTGATAATGATGATAGTGAAATATAATAAGTAGAATTCCTTGTGGAACATTTTACTACTAAAGTTTTTCTTATTATTATTGGGTTGGGGAATAAGTTCTTAGCATTTTTAACGAAGACTTTTATTTAAACAAAAACCAATAATTATATCAATAAGTTCATCAGTTATACATTCGTTGCTGCTGTTTACAACCTCTTCCCACCTCTCGACCAATTTGTTGATGCCGTTCCAGCAAAATCGCCTGGTCTGGTATCAAAGAAGTAGTTGTTACAGTTTTTAAGGACCTCTTTGTAATCGATGCTAATGCTCTTCAGATGGTAATCGGCTCGTGCAAGATCCGGAAAATACGGCGGATGCTGAATGACCTCCCATTTGAACTCTTGGAGTGCGGCTTTGACGACTTGTGCAACATGAGACCTGGCGTTGTCGTGAAGGAGTATGGTTTGACTATGTCGATGGGGTCTTTTTAGTCGAATAGCCTCATTCACGCGATGTAACTGGGCAATGCAGAGCTCTTTGTTATCTGAGGCATTCTTTTCGAGCATTTCCCAATGCACCATGCCCTCCCAAGCGCACCAAACACACATTATCACCTTCTTTGGATAAAGATCCGGCTTGACTCTCGGCTTAGGCGTATCTCCTGGAGCCACTCACTTCTTTGCTTCATAGTGATGTATAGGCACCATTTCTCATTTCCCGTGAAGACTCGAGCAACAGATGGCGGGCGAGATGCTAAGAAGCAATTTGGAGGAGACTTTTTTGTTTCTTTGTTTTTGGGTTGAGCTTGTGAGGCACCTAGGCTCCCGATTTTTTGGTAAATCCCGTCGGATGAAGGTGGTTGAAAAAAGTCTTATGATCGCAGCACATTTTTTCCGCCAACTTTCGATTGGTTTGGCAATCGTTTTTCTTCAAAGTGATTTGAGACGTTCTTCATCGAATTCAGAAGGCCTTCCGCTGCAGAACGTATCACTGACATCAAAGTTGCTATTTTTGTATATACTTTGCAAGCCATTTCTTGCCTATGACATCTTTTTCATACCCTTCGGAAATGTCGCGTACTGTTTCGGCGGCCTCGCCAGCTTTTTGACCTCGATGAAAAGCAAAGAGGAGCAGGTGTCGAAAATTGTTTTTTTCCTGGGTATTCCAAATCTAAGCCTCAAGACTAATAGAAAATTAAATAACCTAAAAATACAATTAACATAGTTTTGAAGAGAACAGAAAGAGATCCATCGAATGAATATTTACCCTTTGCCAAACAGCAAACAATCCTAGAAGAATAAAAGGAAATATAAAAACGCTATGAACTTATTCCTCAACCCATAAATACATTAATGTTTTTCATATATTTTTTATTTATTTGGAAGTGCATAGTGAAAATTTGGTTTATTCCGGTGAGTTGCGAGCAAAATAAACATCAAAAATTCAATTTCTCGTACCTTAAACTCACATACAAAAAATTTCGTACAAAACAAAAAAAACCATATATGTACATACATATAATATTTTGGGTATTAGTAGATAAAAGCTCGATTGCATTTGAGAGCAATAATTGAAGGGCCCTTTTCTTCAGAATTGCTAGTAGAAGACCTCAGTCACCGAAACAAAGTCGGTTATATCTTTTAAGAACAAATTGGCCCGCTCCAATGTGCATACATACCAACATACACCTGAGAGCTTAACAACTAAATATGAAATATGATAAAGTTGGCACTTACTTGTGTTTGCATGTAAATGTGTGTGCACATAAGCAGATTTTTGTCATATCTCTTAATGCGATGTGCTTAAAGAACGAAACTACTCTGCAAAATTCATGCACTTACGAGTACGTATCTACGTATATATGTGCATTATCCTTTATAAAGTAAAAGCAAGTAGGGAAGTACTAAACTCACTCCGGACCGAATTTTACATACTCATCCACATTTTAGCTTTTAATCAAACAAACGCAAACATAAATAGAATTAGAGAATTCGGTCAGTAATAGCATTCCAAATACAATCATGTCAGCTATGCACCGTTTCATACTTGTTTGTCTTAATAGCCGAACTTCATGTTTGAAAATATCCAATTATTTTGCTTATCTGCTGGCATCGTAGAATATTTTAAATAGAGAATACATTTTTTTTCTCTAGGTTTACATATCAACATAAATTTCAGCCCAATTCTAAATATTTTCCATGGATTTCAGTCATTGCTAATTATAATTTTCTTAATACAGAATTTATGGCTGAGCATTTCACAATTCTGTGAGTCCAGATTTCCAATCATTGCTTTTCAACAAAATTACTTCCAAAACTTCAGTACTTTAATCTACATTAGTCAACTGAGCTCTTGCTATGGATATTTCATTAGATTTTATTTGATTGTATGAGAGGAGGTCGTGGCTATCGACCGGCTTCACTCATTTGGAATACGAATCTACGTTGAGAATCACAGAAATATTTAACTATTTCTCGGATTATAGCTTGTAGCATCAGACAAGCGGACGGAAATTTAGCCTGAACATATAAAAGTTCTAATAATCTTGAGCACAGGTGTGCGCGATAATAAAAAGGGTTCGTGGTTTTATTCGATCCCAATAATATTTATGTCTAATCTAAATGACGTGGAGCGCATTACGTTTACCAATTTTGGGCGGGTTTTATTAAGTCGTTGTTGAGATACACCCATCTATCAAAAAACGTGGGAGCAATCAGACTGAAAAGCAAAGACTACAAAGGAACTTAGGAACTAAGGATTCATTCCCTTGACGCCTGATCAATGCGCACCTCTGCTCAATCCGAGCGGTACATTCTCCACTTGCATTCCTTCAAGGGAAGAGTGGGCAAAGTGCTGTGCTTGGAGGCAAAGGCTGGTAAACCTGTTCAAGGATGGCTCAAAATTGGATGGAAGGATTGGTGGTGGAGTATTCTGCAAGGAGCTCTCCATTAGACTCAATTACAGATTCCCGGACCATTGCAATGTATTCCAAGCAGAGGTAGCCTCAATTAAAAAAGCAGCTGATTGGCTGCTCACTCGTGTAATAACTACCATAGAGGCTAATCTCTACTCCGACAGCCAAGCGCTAACCTGGGCGCTGTGTGACTTCCCTTTCGATTGCATCCGAATTCTTCAATATAAGGCTCATCTGGGTGCCTGGTTAGAGCGAAACTGTGAGGCAAATGAAACGAGAGGATTATTCAAATCCCGTTGACTTCCTGCGGTCTGCTCAACTCAGCGAGCGCTGGCTTAGTACAAAACTTGTGTACTAAGTCGCGAAATCTTTCTGGCCATGAGTAGATCGGAGGCGATCGAGGAATCTCCTGAAGTTAACAAAATCTCAGCACTCAAATTTCGTAGGTAGCCTTACTGGACATTCGCGGCGAGATGTACAAGCTAGGAGACTCGGCACTATTCGAATACTTTCTGCGTAAGTTATATGGAGGATGAGGTGGAATCATCTCAGTACTTTATCCAAAATATCTCTGTGAAATATTTAAATAAGTTAAAAATATCTTGGTTGAAACACGCTGGAAAAATCGTGTTGGAGGCCGCCATCAAGCCATAAAAGCAAGCATTATCTGACAAAAACGCGAAAGCGAGGTTGAGATTCTGCAAAAAGCACAAACACTGGAGTGCTTGAAGACTGGAAAGGGTGATATAGTCTGATGAGACCCGTATTAAGCGTTCCTACTGCCACCGACCGCATGCAAAGCCGCATAAGCATCAAATAAAACCCAGGCTCAGTTGTAAAGACGCAACGCTTATTTTGAGTTCGCGTCTTCATCAGTCGTTATAATGGTTTCAATGTACAGGCAATTCGCCACAGCGTGAAAAATTTAAAATGTGAAGCGCACTGATTAAAAATAGCCGTCGAAATTATTCGGCGCTGATCACCTGAACGAGGCATAGCCAGAGAGTAAGTCCGTCTGTTGTTTTTTGTTGTTGTTTTTATTGGTGTTGGGTTATAATGATATAAGATTTGATGACGCAAGGATGGACGCCGAACGACGGTATACAACTTCATGAGTTCATTAATTCGCCTTTGCAAATGTTGCGCAGAAATCCGACTGTTGGTCAATCCAAAAGCGAAATTTCAGTTATTACAGAAGTTACAAAATCGCCTCTATCTCTTTTTCATTTAGACATCTTCTGCACAAGTCCTCAGTCAATAATAAAAATTCAACTATTAGGTGCGCAGCTAAGTTATCGCTGTTTTTTTGATGAACATACAACTTTATTCTGAAAAAATGGTTACAAGTGAATCACTGAAAGTATTGCCCATCGCTGGCTACAACTTCTTCCCATCTTTCTGATAGATCTCGTATACTGTCGCGGTAAAACTGTTCATATTTTGAGGCTATCAAGCCATTTTTTGTTGTCTTCAAATGAATGGAACTGCTGGTCGGCTAGACCATGGGCCATCGGCCGGAACAGGTGATAATCGGAAGGAGCAATATCTGGAGAATATGGCGGGTGGGGTAGGATTTCCCATTTCAGTGTTAACAGGGAGGTTTTAACGGGTTTAGTAACGTGAGGAAGAGCGTTGTCATGCTGTAGAATCACTTTTTCATGCCTCTCCGCGTATTGCGGCCACTTATCGTGCAGTGCTCGGCTCAATCGCATCAATTGAAGTCGATACCGATCCCCAGTATAGGTTTTGCTTGGTTTCAGCAGTTCACAATAAATAACAACAACTTCGTCCCACCAAATATATAGCATAACTTTCGCAGCGTGAATATTCGGCCGAGGCGACGCCGTAGAAGCATGACCGGCAGTCCCCACGACTTCCTTTTCTTTGGATTGCTGTAATGAATCCATTTTTCATCACCCGTCACGATGCGATAAAGAAAACCCATCCGTTTTTGCCGTTGGAGCCGTTGTTCACAGGCGAAAAAACGACGTTCAACATCGCTTTGTTTTATAATAACTCATAAGGAACCCCAAGTTGCCTGATTCTGAATCATTGCCAAAGCATGCAATTGCTTTGAAATGTATTGGCGGGTAACTCCTAATACTGAAGCAAGCACTCCAATACAGCGTCTTCGAAGGTTTTTGTCCTTCCTTCGCGCAGACGGTCCTCAACATTAAAATCACCGTTTTTGGAGCGACGGAACCAATCTCGGCACATTGCTTCACTTAAAGCAGCATCTCCATAAACTTTTTGTAGCTCTCGATGCGCTTCAGCCGCCGTTTTTTTTTCGAATGAAAGAGGAAAATCAACACTTCCCGCAAATGACGATTATTCGGCACAAAATCAGACATTTTCACAAAACCACAAGTATAGGATACCAAAAAAAAATCACTAATGCGTCGAAGCAATTCGTTTACCATATGTCTAAGCTTGGTTTATGTCGTTTAAGTTATGTTAGAATGGACTAGCGCACACTGCTGGCGGCATCTATTGATAAACGGCGAGAACTTAGTTACACCTAATAAATTCAAAATAAAGCCAGAATCAATTTGATATTTCACAGCGTTGTGACTTTTATTTTAATTTCCTTTCCCATCGTTCTTATTTGGACACACTCTATGTTTATTATTAGGTATCCTGATAACAGTGTGAATATAAATTTAAAAATAAAACCATTTTTAGAAATTAGTTAAATTTCTTTAATTTTATGACCGAAATGAATCTCACTCTTCTTTTGGTGAAAATACTACTTAGTAATTAATTAAATCGAAAATGTAACCCCAACATCTGTTAAATGGACTCCAAAACAAAGCGTGAATAAGAAAAAAAATCCATACAGACAGTGCCCAACTGAGACAACTTAGGGTTGACAATCACGTTCCAAACACTAATTAGATTTGCTGCAAAAAATCTTGTCACTTTCATTAAACTCATAAATCACGTAGACGGAGTAAGATTCCAACTCCTCTAAGGAAAACTGTCACTTAGCCGTGTTAATTAGATGCAAATATTTGTTCGAAAATATTGTGACAAGAAACAAAAAAATTAGCTCAAAATACTTAAGTGCGAAAACAAAAATACAGAAATATGAAATTTAAGCAAAATTATGGCATCTAAGAACAAAACCAAAACGCAGAGACGAAATGGTACTCACGCTACTGTAAATATTCATTAAAAGTAAAATAAAACAGGACGCCATAGTATAGTGAGAGTTGTTGGCAAGAAAACCTCTCGGAGTATGAAAAAAAAAACAAAGTTTCAGCATGAAATGGGGAAAATTAGAAACGCAAAAAAATTATAATACAAGTATAATAGAAAAATGTTTAGGTTTTCTTTTGCATCCACTCAACAAAGTCAAAATATTCGCCTCGCACCGAACTTAGCGAAAGATTACGCTACTAATGATGTTATCAGCAAAGGGGTCGTGCTGCTGGCAATTCAAGGAGTTATTTGCTTAGCGCGAATAGAAAAAGCGGGTTAAGGATATGCTAAACGCGTATTCTACAAGCAAAAGCATACACCAAACAAAAACAATGAAAAGGCTTAAGCGCCGGTTGAACTTTGCAGTATAGGAGTAAAAGTAGAAATTTAAATAAATGAAGTACAATAAAAACAAAATGAATGACAATGCTATGTTTTCAGGTATATTGCGGATGGTCTGCAATAATTTGAGTATCGTAGAGTCAAGGTAGAATTCCTTGTAGAATAAAATGCAAACAAAATGAATAATTAATGTATAAGTAGAAGCGTTACAATGCTGGAAATATTATAGTACGAATAGCTTACCTTCCCATAGGGCTGTAAAGTGGTGTATTTGATTACTTATTATCATATTGAATTAATGCATTCGTCTTGCTGGAGCTGTGGTTAAAATATTGTTACGAAGAAAATATTAGAAGCTAACGTCCGCGTTTTTACCATACTTGATAGGCAGGGTGCATACGGTATATGTGCGAATAACTTCCCAAAACAATTATTTTTCTTGTTGCTCTTTTTCAGACATGGAGAACTACGACTTAAATCAAGAAATGAAGAGACTTACAGTAATATTCGCTTTAGGTGCTAATCACACTGATTTAGAAATTTCCAATGTTTTGATGCAGAATCTGTTGAAAAAAAAACACGAGCTATCATTGACGAGGATTCTTCAAAATCAATTGGGGCCTTTGCGAGGTAACTCTATGTTTCTTAGAGTATTATCCATCGAGTAGTTCATGATGGTGAATACCAGCAGCGCCGTCAGAATTGGAAATGACCTCTCCAAGCCGTTGCATACCAAACGAGGTTTCAGACAGGGTGACTCACTGTCGTGTCATTTTACCTAAAGCTGGAAAAGATCCTGGGAGCCACAGAACTTTATCGCCCACGCACAATTTTTTATAAGAGCGCACAATTGTTGGCGTATGCCAATGATATTGATACTATTGGCCTTAACAACCGCCTTTTTAGTTCTGCTTTTTCCAAACTGGTGAACGAGAACAAAAGAAGTACTCCCTGCCCTCAAACAAGCAGTGGTCACACTCACGTATCGTCACCAATGTCATTGTTGGCACTTATGATTTCCAGATTGTAAGAGATTTCGTTTTTTTAGGAACGAACAATCATTCGATGAAGCGTCACTTGGAGTGTACGCAAAAATGGCGTAAGCGAGGACAGCGAGTTTTACGGTTAAACAACGTTAAACACCCTGAAGCGCCTGAGATGTTATGGTTGTTTTTTTCTGATGAGAAAAATTTTGACAAAAACCTCAATACGTACCACCGACAGCTATTTGACAATCCTACAGAGGTTCCTGTCCCATGCACCCGATGTTTTTAGAATAAGTTTCGAGCCACTGTTATAGCTTTAGGTGGGATGAGCTCATGTCATGCCATCACACTTCCCTATTCAAGGATTCGCGTGAGTTCTGCTTCATATATCGAGGTTCTAAAGGCAGTACTGAAACCCTGGATTAATAGTGCACGCGGTGGCAGTCCATACATCTTTCAGCAAGACTCTACTCTCTGCTAGATAGCTGATAATTTCCATAACCACAGAACATCGTACTTATGGTCGCCCAACTCCCCTGACCTTAGTCCCGTGAATTTTTACGTATGGGGCGTAGTTGATCGTGAAACGAATAAGCATTCCTTATTAGGAGGTACTTTGTTTTGTCCTCCTTCATCACCAGACCCATTCGCTTTGCTTCTTTATCCAGTTTGGAATAGGCAGAAAGGCTAATATCATCCCCATACTTCAACAATTGCCTATGCGAACTGCTCTCCATTAAGCATAGCCTTACTGGTCGCTGCCTTATTGGATCGCATGGGTCAAAACTGTAAACATACTCTACAGCGGCAGAAAGTAAAAATTCGGCTTTCCTCAAAACAAGATGTGTTCGATTTAAGCACACTCAGAAAGCCGTTTCTAAAGCTTCGATCGGGAATAAATATCTAAAATTCTAAGTGACGAGGCAGTGATTTTTTAAAATGAACTTATGACTGAGGGTAAACTTCGTTAACAATTCAAATTCGTCTTATCCCGCTAGGATAGAGAATCACTTGACTTGCTAAATTCAATTCAAACAAAATAATCAGATAAATAGTAATTGCTGCATCATCACAAATGCCAATTGAGAGCATAACACACTATATAAACACTATAAGCTTTTGACGCTTCACGACTCACTCCGTCAAACCAAACTATCTAAACTTATGCTTGAATGGCAGCACTATGAGCTCCCAGTTAATCGTCGGACAAATTTAGCGTTTATAAACTTTCCCGACGAGTGCTTATTAGTTTCTCAGAATCAAAGTGTATTTAAGAATTTCAAACGCATACGAGGTGTGGCCTTTAAATATTGGGACTAATGTTATTATATAGCAGAAGTACACATCTGAAAAACGCCACCCATCGCCAAAAGTTTAGTGTAAAGCCTTTTCTTTCGAATTCACCATCTCTTGCTTATGTAAAAAAAATTAGTCTATTGATGTCCTTTATCTGGATGGAATCGTGTGTTTGCAGGAAAAATGTTAAGAGTGAGAGTAAAAAAATCATGTCTGTAAATTATCACTTGCAACTTTTAAAGACTACTTCTGAAACTTTTGACAAAAGAGATTCACTCTTGAGAGATTCTCTGATGATTCTTATTAGACTTGCCGCGTAGATTACCAATTTGTGAGACTCTTGGCTGAATTTTGAAAAAATCAGAGTTTTACCAATATGTCACGCTAAAATAGCTGGCGTAAGCTCAATAATGGCTTCAATAAAAGTATGAACAAGATAACGTACTGGCTTATTCCACATTGTCCGTCAATGGATTTCTATGTAGGCAAATCCACCTTATTTGCTAGATGTTAACCAGCGCGACTTCCATATGAAGATTAAAGGTAAAAAGGAAAGTAAAGTTTTCATTAAAGAGAACATGACTCAAGTTCTGTCATACTGAAAGAAGCGTTACACATCCTGAAGAAGCTGTCAGAAGAAAACTTCCCACAGTTTCGAGCAATGGAATGTTCGCACGAGATGATTGTATGAATAGACAAGCAGTCATATTGAAAATGATAATAAATAAATTGGTACCATATTAAAATAAATATCTTAGATCATCAGCAATTTTACTTAATAACCGCACCTAGCAACCGTAAAGTAAATTCACATAGTTTGGATAGCTTGAGACTTGCGAAGAGGATTTGCTGTAGTGATGATGGTGGTGCCACAAAAACTTTGTTATCGGTTGTGAAAGAATAAACGGCAATAACAACAACAACAATAACGAGAACAACAACAAACAAAGCATTAAAAAATATGTATATGAACTCATAAAGAAATAGCAACCTAGTAAGGACGCAAAAAATTGTTGATACATAATTTAGCAACAAAAGAAATAAACTAAAACCACCACAAGTCATATTGGCGTAGGCAGGCTAAACAAAGAAAACGTCCACATCAATTCGATCTGCTTTACAAATCAGCATGAAACTGCCATGTGAAACCCGTTATACCGGGATCCTGGTTTTATTGGCAAATAATCGCATTTGCATTGGAGAGCTTGACATAAACGCATTTAGAACGTCTTGATGGATAAACCAATTAAAATTCAATTCGGCAAAAATATGGAATTAAACCATGAAAAATTTCGTTCCCTTTGTTTAGCAAAATTTTCAACGAGGATTCACAAGACAACAACGTGTCGGTAAACTAAAAACATTACACGGCGGGCAAGCACCATTAAAAGTTGGTACAATGAATTTTTTCGTGGTCAACGAAAACCGGGAAGATTGTCCAAAAACAGTGCTAGGTGTGCCGGAACATATCGATGCTCTGTGAATGACCAAAAATTGTCGTGTCACATACCGTGAGATTGAGGCCCTCTTAGGCATTAGTGTGATGAGCACACCGAAAGAAAAGCCTGATGTAAAATTAGCATTCGGCTTCAGCAATTTTACATTTCGCCAAAAAAAGTAATATTAATGTTGAAAATAGTGAGTTCGGATATAAAGACACTCAGTTAAAGTCTTAAGAAAGTGGCTCTTATTTTTCTGAGGAATTCCATGTCAATTTTTTTTTTCGATGTGTTGTTTTTTTGCAAAAACAAATGTACTAAATAGCAGTTATTCATGACATAAAAATCCAAGTTTTTTTTTAATTTTTCACCAACCTCGAATCTTAACTAAAAATTAGTAAATAAGTTCCAGTTATAAGTGTGAATAATGAGGCATAGTTTCTTGTGAATAAATATGATGCGTTTCTTAGCTCCATTTTTTAGCAGGTCGTATTTCTTTTAGAGCAAATTGATTTTTATATTCCATGAAAAAAATCTGCAGCGTGATGATTTTTTTTTTTTTTTTTGGACAGGTTAGAACGATGTTTCATAGGCTTCGTTAAATAGAACAGAATAAAATTGCACACTCTTTGCCTTTCGATTTTTCATCTTTAACTTTTTCACTCCATGAATTAAATAGATAAGTATTTATGAAACATTGTCGTTAGTTATTCTTCAAGGAAGGCTTAAGCACGTCCAAAGCTCCTTAAGAGGTGAGCAAGCGGGATTCCCCCTCCAGGCAGTTGCGTCGACCAAGCAAACACGTTACGCATCAAAGTCGAGCTTTAGAATGCTACCCTCAGTGACGCATTCTCAACCAACACTGGAGTTGGGCAAGGCTGTCCTCTCTCAGCGCTCCTTTTCACCTTCGTCCTAGATGGGATCGTGTGCAAGCGAAGGCGGCCGAATTGGTAACGCTGGCACGCAAAGTCGGGCGGGAACTAAAAATAACAATGAAGAATGATAGATGGCAAAGAAGTGGAGTTCGTTGATAGTTTCTGCTACCTGTACTACACTACAACAGCGGACAGCGGAGCAGAGGAAGACGTCAGTAACATTATTGAAAATTTGTGGACACTCTCAAATTTTCAGTAGCACCAATTTTGGGATATTCAGCGCATGTGCCAAGTAGTCGTTGCTACGTGGAAGTGAAACGTAAGCCACGTTTTTAAACGATAAACAAAAAAAATTTTTCTATCAGCTCAATGTTTCATGCAGGGAAATTCAAACTTACGCATTTCCGAATGGTGGCAACACACCAACCCATTCAGCTACGGCGACTAAATGCTTGAGAATAATATACAGAATGGACTAACATAATATGTAATGAAAAACTCTGGAGACAAACGAACGAGGAGCTCATCGTACGTCAGCTTACATGCAGGAAATGGAATTGGATAGGCTAAGACCTTAATAAACCGGCCCACCGCATGACAAGAAGGACCCTATATTGGAATCCTCAGGGAAGTAAAAGTTGCGAACGGTCAAAGAACATCTGGAAAGGATAAATTCTGCATGACTTATACTCCATAAACACAACATGCGGCAATGCTAAGACAACAGCACCTCACCGCATGCGTAGAGACCCCTTACGCTCTTCAAAGGAGAAAATGAGAAAAAAAAACAATTGTTAGGAATTTTTGTTGTTGTCTGTAAGAAATCATGAATTTCAAGATTTACTTAGAATAAATAATTAAAGCAAAAATATGAAAGAGAAATGAACAAAATAAAACAAAAAATTAAAAGAAAACCTTAAACAAATAAATGCAAAAGGGGCGATCAAGTTTTGCAATCGAAAGGGGGATTGAAAACGCGCGGCAATTTTATGACAAGTAAGCTGAATGAAAAAGGAGGCAAGCAGCCAAAAACTAATACTATTTTGAAAGTGGAAAAGATAAAAGCCATGAATCAGATTTGGAAAGAGTGACGACAAGGCACTGCTTTCCATTTTACACGCTAAGGACCTCCAAGTTGTAACGAGCGCTAGCGGATTTGAGCTGAACGATGAATAGAAGCGTACTCAAGAACTCCGATAAAAATGGAGAAAAAAGTGCCACATAGTCTATGAAATTCAGCATAGTATTTGAGGAGTGGAACTTCCACGTGCCACAAGCACTTTCTGAATGTAAATATGCACTGAACATTTTTCGACAGATATTGGCCCCTATTATGTGTTAGATTCGATCTTCGATATTCGCTGGTTGTCGAAGATCGAAAATCGAATGTCAATTATGAGCGGTGCAACCCTATCGAAATTTTCGTTGTTTACCGAATTTAGAGTCGAATGCCATTTTGCTTTCGATTGTGTAGCGTATTGTGGGAAAAATAGTTAAAATGTAAGTTGTTTGCGATTATTTATTGTTTTATAGTAATCACATAATAAACATATACTAATTTTGTTAATTTTATGAAGGGTGAAAGTCGTGAGTACCAAACAGCAATTAGAAAGGCTGATTGCATTAATGGAAGATAATCCACAATTCGCAAAAGGGATTTACACATAAGTTCAAGCAGCAAAAAAATGGGAGGAGTTTACAACGGAGCTGAAATGATTGGGACCACCAGTTAGAATGGCAGCGAAATGGATTAAGGTTAATATTGGTTTTTTTGTGATATTTGTAGATATACATTTTTATTTCCCCTTGGCAGGTATGGGCTGCTGAATGACGAATATTTGAATAAGGAAAATTTATAACAAAAATAAAAAAGAAACTATGGCGTAAAGGTTTTTATTTAATACTTTTTAGTTTTTTCCATAATATTCTAAGAATTTCATTTCTTATGTTTTCTGCTTCTCCGTTCTTTGACTCCACTTCAATATTTCCAGCATCATCGTTGAGGGTCTCATCGGATAACTCTTCATCTGGAAGTTGAATATTGTAAAGCAGACAAATATTGTGCAAAGCTGCACACACATTAATAATTTTTGTTGCTTTTTTTTGGAGAATAGTGGAGAGCTCTTGCCTGCGACAAACATCTAAATCGGTTTTTCAAGACTCCCATTGTTCTCTCAATGATACTTCTCGCTTTAGCATGTTGTTTGTTGTATGTCCTTTGTGGAGACCCTTCCTCAGAGTTTCTGAACGCCGTCATTAAATATGGTTTTAGAGCGTATCCAGCATCACCTGAGACAGACAAAAATGATTAAAAACGGAATTTCAATTGGTGTTTATTACATACCGAGGAGCCAAGTAATCCGTCGGCCATTGAATTGTTGCTCCTCTAAATGCGATTTCAATGGCGACATATTGAAAGGCATAGAATCATGAGTAGCTCCTGGATTTTTCGCATTTATATAAGTTATTTTCATTGTATGATCACAAACCTAAAATTAACATTATTCACATTGAGATGAATCGTCGAACCACAACTACGTTGTACTCATTTTCACAAAAAATACTTTTTTAACTTTTAAAAATGTTGTTAACAAAGAATTTCAATACAACCGCTTTTTCTTTTATTTTGATTTGCTGTATCAGCTGAGAAAAAATTATCTATTGTAAATGTGTCGAGCGATCGAAATTCACAATAGTCCTATTCTTCAGCGAATGACCACCATAATATCAAATGAAAATTCGTTCGATCAGCACTTTCGACTACAGTCGAAGATCGAATGTTGCTCATAATAAGGGCCATTAATTTTTTTTTTTATCAGATATTTACACGTCAAAGTATTATTATTAAACGCATACAAATTTAATATTGTCTTTTCTTTCGTTACTACGAGTAATACAACAATTCTCACTTTAGATAAAAGTGCATTTTTGGAATTCTATTTATTAATCACTATTTGCTCTACTAACTTCTCAAACCATATTGCTGTAATTTTTTTCGAGCTAATTTGTTGCAAAATAATGAATATCTAAATACCTGGAGAATTCTCGGTAGCCCGGGATTGTAAAAACAAGATACCGAAAATCCCGGCGTGGTAAAAATCAAAAACAAAAAAAATTTAATAAAAATCGCATCCCTAGTATGAACTTACAGATGCTTATGAAGCTATGCATGTGTGCAAGTGTTTACTTGAGTTGAGAATTTTGCCTCCACTTAAGTGTGCTTGTATTCGTATTTGTATAAGTAAACTACAAGTCACCGCCAAGGGGTGGCAAAAGCCACTTATATACTTCCACTCAAAGCCGCAAGAGTGCTGCCTAATCTTGTTTTCTAATCACAATCGCAAGCAAGCTACAGCTGATACAAAAACAATAAGAGAATGATGTACAAAGAAAGAAAATAATAATACGATAAGAGGAAATATGAATAACGAAAACAAAGTAAACAAAAAAGTTGAACAGGAAACTAGAACAAATGGAAGCGCCGCCAAGGCAAGCGGAAGAGTCTTGACAACCGCCGCCTCCTGTACTTGAAAAGAAGAGAGAAGCCGTTCGTCATGGCGGAAGTGTATGGGAACGGTCTCGGCTTGTAATTGTTACCAAATCAGAATGAAAATCGTTATAACAATCGCAAAAGTTGAGTGAACTAGTTTCATATTCCAAAAGAAAGCACAACAAAAATATTACAAGGAAATGCACGCCCCATTCTAAAGTAGGCAATTTCAATTTCAATAAGCTACTGTAGTGAGCTGAAGGGGCCATTGCTGATGGACGTCAGCACTTGACGGCACGAAGTTGGCATAAAATTCATATTTGTATTGTAATTTCTGTTCGTAATGTCAAAAGTTGTCAAGCAAATTGCCTCATTATGACGTACACACATATGCACACACTAGTGTACTTATATATATATACGAGTATGTATAAGTACGCAGGCTAAGTGTGGAGAAAAAGTATGTAAGAAGAAATGCATGGTAATGGAAGACTCTTTACACTAATCTAAGATCATTTTGATTTTTCACTTTGTATGTTTATTTAGATTCTTGACTTGGCCTTTAGTTCCGCCCTTCGTGCGCTGAGTTTGCTACTTTTCAACTAAGTACGTATTAATTTTTTATAACGTGTGCAGTGTGTGCGAAAATAGGATTTGAGTAGCAAATTGTTTGAGATAAGTAATTGATTGATGGGCTTATCATTGACGCCAGCCTTACTCAGTGCTCGGTGGTGCATAGCATTGGTGTGTCTGCAGAATGGCAAATGAATAATTGTTTGTATCTGAAATTCGGTCCCCTATTACAACCTGCTTTACCTTGTTAATAGAATGAAATAAAAGAAATACAATATACGACTTTGATCAAAAAGTTCCCGAAATAACCGCCAGTAAATGTTAACCCATTTTTTTTTTTTTTTTGTATTGCTTTTTTTTTTTGCTGGGCCGCCACATTTGTGACTAGCATTCTTACCTAAATTGTAGTGTCATTGCTTGGCATTTGTAAAAGTTACGCCGTCTTGAGTAAATCAGCCTCTGCACAGACTTTCGATTTTTACAGTTTTGAGAATTGATTTGATTTTCGAGTTTGTATTGGATTTTGCATTAAAAATGAGTTCGATGGTGCGAAAACTGCAGAGATATAAAGGAAGGAAACTGTTTCGTTACTTACACTCTAAAGAAAACAGCCGTTCACGAGTCGCATAAACGCTTTGGAAAATATCGTGAGTCCATCGAGGGTGACGCACATAGTGACAGGTCATCGACATCGAAAACTAATGAAAACATCAATAAAGTGAAAGAAAAGTGGGTCAATATCCGCAAGTTATCCATCAGAGACCTGGTAGAGGACTTGAGCATTGCTTACTACTGTGGGCAAAAGGTAAGGTGAATTTATTTGTCAAACTTCGCGGGATTAAATTTTCGCTCTAGTTATTTTTTTCATGAGTTGGCAGCACTGTCTCACACTGCACTCGTTCTTCGTGACCATTTCGCCAAAAATTCCACGCATATCGTTCCGCAACCACCGTATTCGCCTGATTTGGCTCCGTGTGACTGCTGGCTATTCCCAAAACTCAAGAGACCACTCCGGGGAACGCGTTTCAAGTCGATTGAGGAGATAAAAGCTGAATCGAAGAAGGTGCTGATGGCTATACCGGAAATGGACTATTCGGCATGTTTCGAGGATTGGGAAAATCGTTGGCATATGTGTATTTCCTCGAGAGGGGATTATTTTGAAGGGAATGAAATTGATTTACATGAAAAAATAAAGATTTTTCATTTTACAACCAAATTCACCTTACTTTTTGCCCACAGTAGTATGTATCCGGAAAAGGGACCGCATTGATATCGCCAAAGACAGAACTCCCAAGGTAGAATCCAACATAACAGTCGTCAAACGCATCTTTACCGGAGACACCACTAGGTTCGCGGATTTATGAGTACAACACGTAATTCGGAACTCAGTCGAGTGAGCGGAGAACTATGTAAGAACAAACACTAAAAAACCACACCATTTTCAGTCGAAAAAGAAAGCGAGCAAGCAGTTTTTCTAGGTTACAATGGATTTTTTGTATAGCACGAATTTTTGTAAGAAGGTCAGACAGTTATTGAAGATTATTAATTGGACATTAAGAGACGTTCACGTTAAAATATTCTTCAATAAAAGAAGATGTGTGGTGATGATAACGCACTTGCCCACCCTCGCACAGTGCCATCATTTTCTGTGAATTTTTTACCAAGAAACGACTACCATCCAACAGTCGTCGAATTCACGTGAAAATGCGATTTTTTTCTGTTTGAGCGGGGTAAAAGCCACTATAGAAAACGCGTTTTAATAGCTCAAACGAAATAAAGACGGCTCCGAAAATAGAGTTTCAGAAATGTTTCGGGAACTCGATCAATCGCTAAACAAAACACTTTTGAATTTTCTGAATATATTCCGGGAACTTCTTGATCAAGGTGGTATAGTACTTAATTTCAGCTACACCTCATTTCACATTCGCGGTGATTGCGCTCAACTTCTGGTAAATTACAAAAAAATTAGCTTTTTAATGAATTATTTAATTGCATGACAGATATTCGCATATTTAGCAGCATTTTCTTATTCTCACCTATAGAATTTATTTATATCGTAAGCAAAAAAAATATAGCTTTCATGAGCAACCTGTATTTCAAACCGTTACTTAGTTGCTACATTTGTAGACAAACAAATAAATACACACCACAAATTGGAGGGAAAATTTGGGTTCAAATACCTAACAAAGATTGGACCCATCAATTATACTTATATAATAATTTTTTGTTGGTCTATTTTCATGCATCAGGGTCGAAATGCATGCCTCTGTTTTCACCCGGACGATAATTGCAGTGAAGCATTTGTAAATTATGAACTGGCCTACCATAGTTTAGTCAGTTTTATACCCGTGAGTTAGTTTGATTCGCAGTAGGTGAACTTCCTTTTTAAAAAATAAAATCCTCCCAACTAAATTAGTAAATCAGCCTTTATTTTGGACTCCTTCGATGAGACTTTAAAAAGAAAGAACTTACTTTGGTGAGGTTTTACTTTTGGATTTCTCTCCAGCCCCGAATCTAGCAGACTCTTAATCTTATTTCTTTGCTGGATCATCGCATTATTCAGCAGCATTGCAAAGTCAACATCAACCTTGAGAAGGTTGTAAGCATCAAAAGAGTTGACAAGAATCAAAGTCTCACTTTTGTTTTTAAAACCGGCGCAATGTCCACCACACCATCGAAGGCATTACATACTTTTTTTCAGTTTCAAACGTTTATTAACAAAAAATGGTTACAAATTTAATCTTCAAAATAATAGCCATCGCTAGCGACACATTTTTCCCATCTCTCAGGCAATTCGTGGATGCCGCGCCAGAAAAAATAGGCCGTTTTTGGCCGCAAACCAATCATCGAGCCATTTTTTGGCTTCTTCGTGAGAATTGAAGCGCTGCTCAGAAAGTGCGTGGCCCATCGATGCAAACAAATGATAATCGGAAGGCGCCAAGTCTGGTGAGTAAGCCGCATGCACCAGCGGCTCCCAATCGTACGCCTCCACCAATTCCCGGGTCGCTCTTGTTTGATGTGGCGGTGCATTGTCACATTGTCAGTTCATGCGGTACCCATCTTCCGACCTTTGAAATCATGCCCATGTCTTTCAAACGTTTGTAAATGGTTTTTTGGGTCACTCCCAACTGCTCTGCCATCATTTCTTGCGTTCGACCATCATCTTCATCCAACAATGCTTGCAATTCGGCGACCTCAAACTTTTTGGGAGGCCGGCCACGGTCCTCGTTCTCCACGCTTAAATCACCACTTCGGAATTTTTCAAACCACCTGAAGCAATGTGCTCTACTTAGAGCATGCCCACCATAAGCTTCTATAAGCATTTGATGAGCTTGAGAAGCGTTTTTCTTCAGTTTATAACAGAAAATCAACGATGTCCGCAAAACGTAGTTTGAAGGCACAAAATTTGACATTTTTAAGAGCGACAAAAATGCATTGTTGTATGAAACGTAACAATGAACTGAATATTGTTGACAGATGACAGACGAAAAAACAAGACATTTTGGAAGGTTTAAAAATACTCCTAGCGACATCTATGGACTAATAGCTGAAAGTCTCATTTCATAGGTATGTGTGACATTAAACTTGCTTCCGGTAGATCTACAGGCAAGATATATCGTGCGCAGTGCGACAATAAGGCACTTTAAGGGGAGCCAGTGGCATAGAAATTTCAAAAAAAACATTTTTTGTTTCTTCAATATTTCGAAAGTATAGTATCTTAAGAATATACTGTGAATGCGGACATTCCCAATATTATAGCTTCTACAACCCATTAACTCGGTAGAAAGCGGTCCGCGTGCTCCTGTACCTCAAACTTTAAACGCATTTATCTCGAAACGCCTTTTTCGGTCTGGTGTTCTCAAAAAAAAAAGAAAACTATTCACCAAACCATCTGAAATTTTAACCCTTTGCACTCCAGCCTTGTAATGCATAGAGGCTACAAGTAACTCCAGCACTATATAATATTAGTTCCAAGTACATACCTATGATGTAGAAGAAAAATATAGTCGTTTCAATAAAACAAAACTTTTATCATATTCTAACTTATATTATAAAAAAACATAAATTTTAGCACTTAAAATTTCTTAAACTGTACTATCTTTCGAAACAATTGCCAATAGGCATTCGCGGTTTACCGGGACAAGTATCACAGTATTTCGAAGTTTCGTGTTTTTGTCCCTTTTCCTGTCTATTAGAACAAACAATCTCTTTTCTTGCCTTTTCGCAATTTGTGTCCAGTCTTGTTTCAGTTGCTGAAGTGAAAGGTCTTGATCGATCTTCGCGGAATTCATCTACAAGTTGATCGACTAATCTCATGACGAACTTCAAATGGGACAGTGGTTAAGGGCGCCGAGGCAGTAAAACAACCATGTCGCCGCTACGGCGACAGCGGATTTGCTGTTAGCTTTTTAGTGTCGCAAGTACGGCGACAACGGAGTGCAAAGGGTTAAAATGCTGTTCCCAACATCAACAGCTATCGCCCATACTAGATTCATATTATTATTTCAATTATTTCGTACTTTTTTGACTAAAAAAACTGAGAAACCCAGAGTTTTAGAGAGTCAAATTCTGAACCCCGCCATTTTCAATTTGTTTTTATTCTAGTAGCGGGCCATAGCTAAAGTCATACTGACTAATAATTTTTTTGGTTTTTGTGTTCCAGATAAATAGAAGAGCTAAAATGGACAACACAGTGCAAGACAAATTTTTCGGTAGGGTCAACTTCAGCGCCATTTTTAAAATTATTAACATGAAAAAATTTTTTTTTTTTCATTTTTGTATGTAAAAGAAGTTAAATAAAAAGCCTAAAAAATTTAAATATCGTTTTGCGTGTTTTTTATTGTAAAAGAAAATTCTGAAAGTACCCTAAATTTTCGAGCTCTAGGCCACCGGTACCCATTAAGCGAGTGGTCAAACACAGAGTATGGATACGGTAAAATCCTAGCTGGCATTTCGGAGCTTCACCAACTAGTGGGCTATGCATACCCGCCTACACTTACCATTACAACGTTCACGTTCCTCCTACCTTCAATGAAAGAGTGGGAACTGGACCATGTAAAACAGGTAGAATCAATCCATGTATACACAGATGGCTCAAAGCTCAAGGGCAGAGTAGGTGGAAATGTATATTCTGACCATCTGAGGATCTCTTTCAGTTTTCGGCTCCCCAACTACTGTAGTGTCTTTCAGGCTGAACTGATGGCAATACTGAAAGCTGTGGCACAGTGTGATGCGAAACCTGGGGATGATATATACATTTTCACTGACAGCCTGGCGGCGATGAAATCCCTCACAAAGCAGTTGGCAGCTCTCAAGATAGCGATGAAATTGCGCACATCTCTTATCAAGATAGCTGAGTCATTTCACCTAAAAGTAACCTGGGTTCCTGGTCTTTGTGACATTGAGGCTAACTGTAAAGTTGGTAAACTAGTAAATGAATCAGATAAGTACACAGACAATGACATAAGCACATCCTTACAAACTCGTGAATGAAAAATGGCGAAATGAAACCACATGCAGAATCACCCGCCAATAGTGGCCGACTCTCAATGCTAAACGCAAAGAAATAAGTACAGTCTTAGCACACCGATTTCAATTATCACAGGGTACTGCTTTTTTTTCTGGTGGATGAAGTAGAATTCATATGTCTTCGCTCTTACAGCGAACGCCGTCAGCTGCGTTGAGTGGTATGGCCACTAAACCAATCCTTCCTCTCCTTCTGGGGAGACACCCTTCCGGGACCACTTTCTGCATTACTACGGGATGCCCAGAATGGCATACATAAAAACGACCAATTTTATTCACCCACGTCTGGGTCCACAGGCTCGTCCTCTTGCGTCTCTAAGTCAAATAGTACGTCATTGTGAGTCAATGGCTCTAGTGTTGTGGTTGTCGTCGGACCGTGTCAATTTCGGTCAGCCTCCATTGCACTGCTGATAATGATGATGCTGCGCCTAGTGCTGCTAGTATTGATTGTTTAATAAGTAGGCACGCCTCGAAGATGGGTATTCAAACACATGACTTCTGTAGAAGCTGTCTAGGTGAGGAAGCCGAGGAGGCGATCGCACACCTTCTGTGTCATTGTTCTGCTCTAGCCAGACGTGGGTTTACCATTTTAGGTAGACACTTTTTTATTGGATTAGAAGGTCTCAGTTCTGCAAAAACTTGGCATATTCTGAAATTTTTAAGAGCAATGCCATGCTATGAGCCTAAGCTTGTCCCACAAGACAACTGCTTCAACCTAACCTAACAATATATTTACATAAATACATATGTACATATTACTTTGAAACACTTACTTATTCAAAATAATCAATATATAATCTATACATAATATATATGTATTTATACAATATGTATCCATAAATATACAAACATATACATATTTATAATCCTCGTTTACAATCAATCAACATGCCGCTTAATTGCAAATCCCAAATTGTGTCTCTTGTCTCTCATACATTTTACTTCACTTAACAGGTCATCAATTATGATTCATCACGCGGCGGTGTTTCGGTCATTACCGAAAAAGGTGATGTGACTACATCATTCTTACTTATTCAAAATGCCGACTTAGCCGATTCGGGGAAATATTCCTGTGCACCATCGAATGCAGACGTAGCCAGCGTGCGGGTGCATGTGCTCAACGGTGAGTACAAAATGCATACTACTTAAATGTAATCCATTGCCAGTGTATGACTACGCAAATATGTATATTTAAAAGAATGTGTAAATGGATTTGGTACATGATGACATAACCAATGATATACGCAGACATATATGTATGATATATAAAGGTGAAATGCTACGTAGCAGCCAGCGAACGTATCCAGGAAAGAGATCGCAAGGGACCAAATACAACAAGTATAGGCACGGATATGCCCACGTACATACTTACATACCCCCC
Source organism: Anastrepha fraterculus (assembly GCA_037575425.1). Taxonomy (NCBI): domain Eukaryota; kingdom Metazoa; phylum Arthropoda; class Insecta; order Diptera; family Tephritidae; genus Anastrepha; species Anastrepha fraterculus. The sequence goes on along the minus strand of JAYXIM010035212.1, from coordinate 52,305 downwards.
ACATTTTCAGGTCGACAGGGACAGGACTTCGCATTGTATGCCCCAATATGACATTTACATTGGCATAAAGGACTCAAATATTTTCACAAGAATTTGGCGAAAAAATTATTTCAATACGAACCGATGCACTTTGAGAATTATTATTGAACTATGCGTGTGTGAAACAGTGATTCGAATGGAGAAAGAATGGCTCAAAGGGGTTCACAAATAATTGTTGATGAAAGTTTCGGAGTAATGCTTAATTGAAGAAATAATTTATGAAAACTTTTTCAGGCTCGAATTAATTACTTTATCAATTAATCATTGTTATTATTAGTTATATTATCGAATTATTATTACTTTTTGGCTATAATATTCGTATATATGACCCACAGGTACATCAATAGTTAAAAAAAAAAAACGAAAATCAATCGATAATGATTTTATGTCTACTATGCCAAGCAAACGCGTTTGATTCAATTTTGAAATCTGAAAATTATAAGTTAATAGAAAATGGTATGTGTTAATCGCAAGTTTAATGAAATGGACAAACGATTGATCTGATGGGACCAGCTATTGGTGGTTGATTTCCTCCAATCTCTCTAAAAGCAAAATCTTCTTGGTAATTAATTCGCTTCAAAAACATGCATAGAACTCTCTCTCTCTCTCTTTCTCTCTCTCTCTCACTGTACTCTTGAAAGACCCTTTAGAAACAGCTCTGTTGTGCAAATATAAATTGTAAATAAAAATCAGCAAAATTGGCGGCCACCGTAGGCGAATGCGTTGTTGCGTGACTACCATTTGGAAGCGCGAAGGTTTGAATCTCGGGGCGGGGAACAGCAAAATGAAAAAAAAAAACATTTTTCTAATAGCGGTCGCTCTCGGCAGGCAAATGCAAACCTCCGAGTGTATTTCTGCCATGAAAAAGCTCCTCATAAAAAATATCTGCTGTTCGGAGTCGGCTTCAAACTTTAGGTTCCTCCATTTTTGGAACAACATCAAGGCGAACACCACAAATAGGAGGAAGAGCTCGAACAAATACCCAGTAATAGGGTTAAGCGCCAATTGTCTTTATATAAAGAAAAATCAGCAGTTTAAATTAACTTAATTTAATATAAATTTAGAGTAAGTTAGTTTTTGTGTGATAAAACTTCCTAGCCGAGTTCTGTAAATAGATTGAGTAGAGAACTGCGATTTCTTGTCTTCATACACTTTCTGCTCTTAAGTGCCATTAAATGTTTGGTATAAACAGACCATAAATTATACTCAGCCATCTATGAACCAATTTCTTAAAATGGTCGAGGTGGAGGCTCCTGTGCATCAATTTGCTTAAGGAAATTAGGGAAGTTGCTTCAGCAAACTCATCGGCGACCTCATTCCGAGATTTCTCGATGGTCAAAAACTCAAACTAAGTGCCCTAAAATTTGATTTCAGATGCTAATCAACACAATTAGAAATTGCTTAATGAGACTTAACTTGACTTTAAAAGACCCCAGATCTGTAGGCGCAAGTACATAAGCGGCTTACTATGCTGCAAAAAGCATATACTCGAAAAGGACCTCAGCTCCGGTCGTTTCTTTCTCTTGTTAACCAGTGACAGTTGGACACACCAAGTGAAGCCTAGTACACCTGATCTTTCCAACACAAAGGATACCTTTCTCTTCCCCTGCTACCACCAGCTGGCACCGCATCGAATACTTTCAGAGTCGGAGTGTTTGTATCCATTCGGGGTACTAAACATAGCCAACGAAGCTGCTGGGTCTTTATTCGCTGCGCTATGTCTATGTTGTTGTAAAGCTCATACAGCTCATCGTTCCATTGCCTGCAATACTTGCCGTCGCCAACGGGCAATGGAACAAAAATCTTCCGCAAAATTTTTCTTCAAACACTCCAAGTATCGCATCATCGGATATTGTCATCGTCCACGTTTCTGCGCCATTCAATCGGACGGACATGATGAGAGCCTTATAAAGTGTAAATTCTTCCCTTGTCCCATCATATTTTAATAAAAGAAGTACCACAAAAGTTCTGCGCCTATTTCAGGGGGTATATAATCAATTTAGGGCATTATCGATTGTCCCACCAACCGTTTTCTTCCCTAAGCCCCGTTTTTCCTTACTCAGTGTTTTGACTCGAAGTTTTAGCTATTTGATATGCAAAGCTTCTTCATAGCTCCAAATCCATTAATGACTGTTCCAAATGAGTCCGAGATACCATTTGAAATTAGAAAGTGCATTCCCAGTGCTTCGTTTGATTGCCACTAAAGGTGCCTATCAATTGGCCAACGTTTTTGGGTAACGAATAGGCATACGATGGCAAGGTTTAGATGTGAAACAGCAGAAAATTCATGTGCTACTTATTTGCTGCGACTGTGACAGCCAACACTTGCTGGTCATTTGGAAACTTTGTATGTACAAACATATGGACAAGAATATGGGCAATAGCTACATTTGCGCACTTATGTCGAATAAACTACATGCCCATAATTATGGCCACCACATTGCCAAATAATTGGAGCGGTGCAGTAGAAAGTTGGCCACAATGAGTGCGACGATTGCATTATCTACGGTTGGGCCGCTCCGCAAGAACACCAATCAACCCCGGCACCAACAATGGTCACTTGTTCTTGTGTGTACACGCACACTATAGTACAAGTACACGTACATGGCTGATGCATGTTGTACGAAATTCGGTTTTGCAGGTAAACTACTAATACCATATTATGTACTAACGTATGCACGCATGTATGTATTCATGTCCATGTGTTCTTGGCACATTTCAGGCGCACACACTTAACCGACATTTTGTAAATGAGGTGAAGATGACAACACTCCGCTGCCACGACCGCAATGACAACTGACACTTTTACTGCATGCAAATGTATCTATACACATGCAGATACGGGCACATACACAGGCACATGCGCACCATATGTGTGTTTGTTCTTGTGACCATGCAACATGCTCGTGTAGCATAGCATCCGCATAGCCGCAGCAATAAAAAATTTGCAAGTGCAATGTTGGTAAACTACACTTACTTACGCACTTACGCACTTACATACACATTGTCAGATGTAGGTATGTGGCTCTTGACTACGTACAGACGAGAACATTGTACGAATACCTCGATTATGCGAAATGGGAAACGCCGCATCAACAATTTTGTGCGTGACTGCTTGAGTGGTGAATGCGCATACATACATACGCGTGCATATCTTTTTGTAACAGCAGAACAATACCTTTTGCTCGGGTTGCGAGTTGGTTGTGTGCCTGTTAGTCGTGGTTAATGTGCATTTCCCGAATTTAGGGTTAGCAGCCGTGAAGTTTGTAGTGAAAAGGTAAACATGTTCCCATTTGCATAAATTTATAGATAGCAGCGTCATTAAGCCACTTTTGTTGGTCAGCTTTTTACTCAAACCTATTTTTAAGAATGTTTTCTTATCTTCACGTAAATGTATATAAAAATGTTCTTATATGTAAAGGGGTTTTGAACCAACGTACTGGCCAACTGATTTCAAAAAAATTCCTGATCTAATTGGTTTCTTCATAGGTAACAAAATATCTCGAAATATCACTCTTATAGAAATTGAAGGTAGTGATTATCTAAACTCGGATCACTCACCAATAGTTTTGTCTCTCTTGCCGCATATCGTTTTTAAAGAACATATGGAGAAATTGAGTAACCGATTCACCGATTGGTATTACTTCCAGTACTCCAACTATTAAAAAAACGCAGTCATTACAAAATAAAAAAGTATCGTGAATTTTGTGTTTTTTCAAAAATTATTTATTTATTCATTAATACCTATTTTGTCCCCTTCAAAGTAATCCCCACGTGATATTATGCACTTGTGCCAACGTTTTTTCCAATCTTTGAAGCACTTAAAAAAATCATTTTTTTATCTTATTCAGCTCCTCCTTCGATGCCGTCTTTATCTCGTCAATCGTAGAGGCCCAATCGAATAAAACGGTAAGCAAAACTTTTACATTCGACCGAACTTGGCGCGCTGTTTTTGGTCTTGGTTCGTGCGACAGCTTCCATTAAGAGGATTGAGCTTTGGTTTCCACGTCATAACCATAAACCCATGATTCGTCACCAGTTATGACCCTCTGGAGCAAAATTTGGATCGTCGCGCACAGAGTCCAACATCTTATTAGCAATGTTCATGCGATGCTGCTTTTGGTCGAAATTGGGGTCGAGGAAGCTAGCACCGCCACAACGTCAAAATCAAAAACTTTTTGTGCCCAATTTATGGGCTATTTATGGGCTAATTTTGGGCTGCAACAAAAATTTTTGGGCTCTTCTCAATCTAGAATCATTGACACTTCAAAGTGGCGGTGCCAGCTGTAAAATAGCCAGCACCGCCACAATGATAACTCGAGAACGGTTGGTCGTAGAAAAATTTCAAGCATATCAAAATTTTGGGCTATTTATGGGCTTTCAAATGCATACAAACAAAACAAAAAAAAAACACCCTTTCTGTGTACACTAACACCCCCCTCCTCAATTTGCGTGAATAAAAATGACAAAAAAATATAAAAATTTTTTTTTTGCAACTGAATAGTGTTGAGTAGCAAGTAACTTTGATAATAGTGCTGTGAAAAAATTTTAGTTTGTCGTTTTCATTATTATTTACAGGACATATGCATGTGGGGGTGTCAGTTTATGCAGAGAGGGTGACTTTTTAAAAATTTGTTTATATGGATTTGAAAGCCCATAAATAGCCCAAAATTCTGATATCCTTTAGATTTTTCTACGACCAACCGTTCTCGAGTTATCATTGTGGCGGTGCTGGCTATTTTACAGCTGGCACCGCCACTTTGAAGTGTCAATGATTCTAGATTGAGAAGAGCCCAAAAATTTTTGTCGCGGCCCAAAATTAGCCCATAAATAGCCCATAAATTGGGCACAAAAAGTTTTTGATTTTGACGTTGTGGCGGTGCTAGCTTCCTCGACCCTCGAAATTGATCAGTTTTGGTACGAATTTTGCGGCGATCCGTCTCATGCCCAAATCATTGAAAAAAAATCGAATGTCGATATGTCTAGGTCCTCAGCAACTTTTCTAAGGAGGATTTGACGATTGGCCAATACCATTTTCTTCTCTTCATCAATTTTTTCGTATGTTGTTGAAGTGCTCGGACGTCCGGCACCCAGACAAACCTGAACACAAGGTTTCATCATATAGATTCATATCACTTCTACCTGTGATCTCAAAGTTTATTGAATAGCTGTTGATTAAGCGACTCAATAAAATAATTGAACGAAAAAAAATAATTTGAACAAATCAGTTGGATTTTCGAAGTAAACATTCTCCATACAATCGACCAGGTACACAGGGTCACGCACGAAATAAATATAAAAAACACTGCAAAACAGAAAAGTATGTTCTGGCAATCCCTTCATGTGGCAAAGACATTCGATAAAGTTTGTCACACAGGTTTGCTTGTTAAACTAAAATTAATACTTCGCGAAAAATACTACGAAATCGTGAAGTCGTATTTATCAGATTTCGAGTCAAATAAGATGGTACTTATTCAAGTCTTCGACAAATAAAGGCAGAGAACCTCAAGGCAGTGTTCTTGGGTCTCTACTGTACCTTATCTTCTCACATGATCTACCGTCTGATCCTAATTACGTCACATCAACGTTTGCAGATGATAGCACACTGATTGTAGTTGGTGAAACTGAAAGCAAATCGACAGCCACATTACAAGCCGCTTTAAATAAGGTCTCCCAGTGGCCTAATACATAGAAAAATAGACTAAACAAAACTACAAACACTTAAATACAGCTCAACATAAATGATCAACAGGTACCATATTCAAACTCCGCAAAGTACCTTGGTATGGTACTTGGCTTGATTGTAAGGAATTGCAAGAAAAAGCGGGCAAACACATGCAATGGCTAATGGGTAGCAGATCAGCTCTAACTACAGTAAAAAAACCGTTAAACTACGAGCAGATACTAAGACTATATTTATGAACGACTAAATTTACGTCAAATGTTTATTTTAAAACTGTTTTTGACTTAAAACAGCTTAAAACTTATTGAGAAAATTTACAAAGCTATTTGGCGCCAAAAATGAAATTTGGGTTTCTATTTGCTAATGTTGACTAGTCTAATTTTTTTATGGTTCAATTATTTTGGTGGGCATCGATAGTCCAAGCCGAGCTAACCCGAAATAGTCCCGGAAGATAATGTCGGGGTATGTCGACGATATGAGGCCGTATCCCAGTAAAGTATTGTTGTGGTGATCGATGCCTCGTCTAGCACCGATCAAACAATTAAAAGTTTATGCTCGTTGTCAAGATGATATTTCACACTAAAAAAATTCGGTTGCTGTTTTTTGTTTGTTCCATTCAGTTGAAAGTTGATTGAAGCCAACAAAGAGAAAATACGATACCATTACAGTTTTTCTTTAATAAAGGCGGAAATGCGAAAATGCAAGCCACGCCGCTGAAATTGTGAATGGTGTTTATGGTGCCAATGCTTAACAGCTAATTACTTGCAATTTTGGTTTCGTCGGTTCCACTGAGGAATTTATGATGTTAAAAATGTACCTCGCACAGGCAGAACACTCGTTGAAAATGTCGGTAAAATAGCAGAAACAATTAAAGTTGATCGGCAAGTTTGTAGTGGTGGCATCGACCAGGAGCTTAAAATCGACCATAAGGCAATTCTAAACCACTTACACCAAATAAAAATAAAAATATTGGCTTTCTTTTTCCACAAACTAATATTTCCGTGTTGTGTAATTTGATAAGTGTGGCGAAAGCTGTTGTGGCGAGTGTCTGAATGCTTGCTTGTAGCTAGGCTGGTAGCTTTTATAAACTGAAATACTTGTAAAAGCGAAGTTGATGCGCTTATTCAATTTTGCATTGTTATTCTCTCACTTTTCAAAATTTTGAAGGACGGTGCAGGGTTGATTTTACTTATTAAGTTGGAGAATAAGTTCATAGCGTTTTTATATTTTATTTTATTTTAGGTAGGTAGGTGAAATGGTTGAAGTGCCGGTCTGGCATTCCTCAAGTAGCACTAAAGCGCCATTTCGATACCATTATGAGACCTCCGAAAGGCAGATATCTACAGCCAGCCAGAGCTGTTGATATAATGGAGAAGATTGATGGGATTTAGGTTGGTGCACTGTCCAGGCTGTCGAAGGAAGGAGCGCCCAGTGACCTTAGTCGTCTAGCTGCCAAACCCGAACATTTGCAGAGCAAGTGCACAACAATCTCCTTCGCTGAAAGGGCCCCACAGCTTTTGCAATGGGGGTTAAAGGGTAACCCTAGCTTTTCCGCGTATGTGCCGACCATCCAGTGACCGGTAAACACAACTATGAGTTTGGAAATTGAATGGCGAGGAGTCCAAAGGACTTTCTGAGTCCTTCGTATATCGTATTCGAGCCAAAGGGTTTTCGAAATAGCACATAAAAAAATGGAGCTCTGCGCTTTCCTGAAAAATAATTTGTGCAGTTCCCCTTTAACAACTGTTAGGGGTTTCCGATGATCGGGTAGGAGGTATCTGAGACTAATTCAGTCCCTTTCCTGGCGAGCTCATCTTCAATTTCTTTTCCCTCTATGTTCCTATGTTCTGGAACCCAGATCAGAGAAATGATACCTGCACACCCAAGATATTTGATCTCCTCGTTACAGGAGTTTACTAATTTCGTTCTGCACTATGGCGTCGTCAGAGCCTTGATCGCGGCTTAACTATCGGAGACAATGTTAATATCTCTCTCGCTCCCGCGTTCCCCAACCATTTTGCATGCCTGCAGGACCGCAAAGACTTCTGCTTGAAAAACACTAGCAGTATTCGGCAGTTTAAAGGATATAGATTAATTAGCTAATTTAGAGAAAACCCCTACTCCGACTCCCGATTCCATCTTGGAACCGTCAGTGAAGTCAGGGGTGGAAGCTTCGGTGCATATTTTCCCCTCGATCCAATCCTGCCTATTTGGAAAGATTCTTTTCTTTTACAATACAACGATTTGTTTGCTGTTTGGCAAAGGGAAAGTATTCATTCGATAAAACTCTTTCTTCCCTACAAAACTATTTTCACTGTATTTTTGCGTTATATAATTTTTTATTAGTTTTGAGGCTTAGAAATGGAATACTCAAAATGCAAAAAAAACATTTTCGACAAATGCTTTTCTTTGCTGTTCATCGAGGTCAATTCCATCCAGGCATTTTTGATCTTAAAGGAAATGCTGGAAAAGAATGCCACGGTCAACGAGGAGCTCTACATTGCACAGCCGCACCACGTGAATGAGGCTAACTATTCGACTGAAAAGTGCGACCGCCGTAGCCGAATGGGTTGGTGGGTGACTACCATTCGGAATTCACAGAGAGAACGTTGGTTCGAATCTCGGTGAAACACCAAACGTAAGAAAAACATTTTTCTTTTCGCCCCTCGGCAGGCAGTGGCATACCTCCGTATGTATTTCTGCCATATATATATATATTCGACTGATTGACATGGTCAAACCAGTCTCCTTCACGACAACGCCAGGCCCCATTTTGCACAAGTCCACAAACCGTGCTCCAAGAGCTTGAATGGGAGGTCCTTCAGCATCCGTCGTATTATCCGCACCTTGCACTGACCGATTACTATCTTTTCCGATCCCTGTCAAATCATATGAAGGATGTTACCTTTGATAACGAAGAGGTCCCTTAAAACTGGTTCAACAACTTTTTTGACACCAGACCAGGCGATTTTGGCGGAACGGCATCAATAAATTGGTCGAGAGGTGGTAGACAGCAACGGCAAATATACATACTTGTATAATTGGTTAACTGGTTTATATAAAGGTTGGGTTAGGTTAGCCTGGTTGTCAATAAGCCACGCATAGACCTTTTGGTCCCTAGCGATACCAGATGGAGACCGACCTCTATGAATACCTAAAGTAGACATCATGTAGGATGTCAGCGCTTTTGGCGAAACTAAGTAGGGCTGGGAGCTCCGCTTTTGAGACGTCTTCCAGACCCTCAAACAGTGGGGCTCCCAGGCATCTTAGTCGCGTTTTTGATAATGCCGGACAAACGCACAGAAGGTGTTCTAAAGTTTCCTCAACATCCTCTCTGCATTTATATAGTTTATATAAAAGTCTTCGGTAAAAACGCTACGATCTTATTCCCCCAATCAAATAGAATAGGCAGATAGCAAACTTAATTAATTTTAATTTTATATATCAGTTGCTTTGATCGGGTAATGGGCTTTCAACATATTATAGATTTTTATTGTCTATATTTTTTTCTTTCATCCAAAACCATTATTGAAACCTTTAAAAAATAGTGTGGATTTTCGGACTGAGCGACTAATTTTTCATCGGCATTAGATGGTCTGGTTCTTGGGTCTTTTCGCTTTAAACATGTGAAAACTTTTTATAGATATCTCACCTACAAAAACAAGTGTGATATGTAGTTGACAGGCCTAATTCGCCCTAGTTATCGCCCTGTATTTATGATAAATAATATGAATGTTGTAATTTTGACTTGTGAAACAGATATTTCACGAAATTTAGCAAAGTTCAAGTAAACGTACATTTATTAAACCCCATCTCCTTTTTCATTAATTGCGGTTTCACATCTAAAAAGTAGACTTACATCTAATTTGTGCACCACCCAAAAGTTTCCCTGACAGCCAGTGCCTCGATTTCATGGATTAACATCTAAGGAGTTTCTTTAGATGATTATTTTTTGTTTTTGTTTTTCAAGCAAAAATATTGCCTGATATTTCTGGGATACTAAATAACACAAATTGTGTAATTGCTTTATTTCGTATTTTAACCAAACCAGAAAAAACCACAAAAACAAATTACTTTTAGCTAGTCAAAAGGGCAAAGAAGGAGCAACAAATATCTAATTTCCAACTGTTTCTTAAGCCACTTTTTACCTTTCAAACCCAACATTGCCGCAAATTCGTCATTTTGCACCCGATTTCACACAAAAGTTTACTTGAACCATGAAATTTCACACCAACTCGTTGCTAAAGCGAAAACGTTAAAATGTTTCATGGTTAACGAAAAGAATCAAATGGCGAATAGGAATAAACGTATGCAAGCGCGTAATAATACATACCTAGATAACATACATGCATTTGTGTGTATTCCCAGTGGCAATACACACACACATACAGATAAATGAGTGTAGGACGTGAAATTTAACGCACAAATACACACAACATACTCGTAATTATGTAAGAAACCTTGAAGAAATCTAGCCCAAGGTGGGAAAAATTACGCGAATAATATACAGAGACACAACCCGCCCCCGCCCCTCCCATGTTTCCCCTTTGCAATTGCGAGCGCGAGTGTCGATTTGGAAGCAAATTCAAACTGGCAAAGCGGAAATGTGGGCCGCAACATTAGGTGGAATTTTCAACAGCATTTATTGTCACAGCAACAGACAATAGCTTGCAACAACACAAATAACAGCAGCGCAGCTACTGAAATGAAACAAACTGAAATTTTGGTTGCGTAAAAGAACCTAATGAGTGTTCCCTGCTGCTAATGATGGCAGTGACAATAATGTGTCGACATCCTTCTTGCTTTACTATGATGCTAATACGAATTACGTTTCCGTTTATGTGTATGTAAGTATAGGAGTGTATGTGTGTGCGTGGAATATGTGCCGCCTCTCCATTAACCTTTACTGCCTTTTCAAACACTTACGAACTCATTTGTATCCAAAAAGAAATACCATTGCAATCTAACTCACACAGATACGGAAAACCACCGAAAACAGAAAAAAGTACCGGAACTATGCATGACTAAGTAATAATTCAAAAATAAAATTAATAAAAAAAATGTTATTTTATCAAGAAATTTATGTCTTTAAAATTGGATTGAGTTTTTCTATGCGAATTAAAAAATTATTTATTTCTATGCATCTTTTTCGTAAAAAGTTGGAAAATAACAAATTTATAATAGCCTTTTAATGGCTAGGGTCTCAGGTTTGCACCAATTTTCGAAGCACTCGCCATTTTTGAGTGAATATCGAATTATGTTAATGAAATTATGCGAGTGAAACTAACACCCAAGCATTGCTCAAGCTCACGTCTTGACGATACCGTAATAACTAAGGCGGCCCGAATTGTGCTCCATCATCTTTTTCATCACGCAAGAAATGTGCACATATTTTCCAAAGAAAGAAATAAAGCTTGAGCAATATTTGCGCAGTAGATCACTTTTGTTTGCAGTGCACAGAATGATATTAGTTTGGAGAAAACGAAATCCGTTAAATTTAACATTAAATAAATCCGTCAAATGTTTGCAAAAATGGCTTAAAACGGTTTTATGGACAATCTTTAAATGCCTGAGCAATGCTGTGACTACTAACGTGCCGGTCAACATCGATTACTTCGGTGATTTTATCGACATTTTCGACGACGGGCCTGCCTGTGCGAAGTGCATCTTTAACATAAAAAATGCATAAAAGCAATCGACGAGACTAAAATTGCACGTAATTAGCTGTTAAGTATCGGCACCAGAAACACCATTCACAATCTCGGAGGCCGAGCTAGCATTTTCGTCTTTATCAAAGAAAAACTGTGAAATGTACCAAATTTCCTCTTTGTTGACAAAGAGAACTGTTGGTGCGCGGCTACCATTCGAAAGTGCACAAATTTGAAAGGAAGCTAAATTGGGGGCTCACTGTCGCAGACAGAGCACGCAAAGCTATGACCGCAGTATACTCCTGCGGAAGGCTTATTGGAAAGAAATGGGGATTGGAACCCAGAATGATACATTGGCTCTACACAGCAGTCGTCAGGCCGATTCTCTACTATGGTATTGTAATATGGTAGGATGCCCTTCGGAAGGGTGTGAACATCAAGAAACTTGACATGGTTCAAAGACTAGCATCTGTTCTGATAACGGCGCCATGTCAACCACACCATCGAAAGCACTATATGCGACATTAAACTTCCTTCTGGTAGATCTGCAGGCAATATATAACGCACGCAGTGCGGCAATAAGGCTGAACACTCTAAACAAGTGGTCAAACACGGATTATGGCCACGGTAAAATCCTGACTGGCACTTTGGAGCTTCCCGGACTAGTGGACTATGCACTTCCGCTTATACTTGTCATTCGACATTCGACATCGTTTACGACCCTCCTACCCTCAAAGGAAGAGTGGGAACGGAACAATGTGAGACAGGACGAGTCCATCCATTTATACATAGATGCCTCAAAGCTCGAGGGCTGGGTGGGCGGAGGTGTATATTCCGAACATCTGCGGATCTCCTTCAGTTTTCGGCTCCCCGACTACTGTAGTGTCTTTCAGGCTGAACTGATGGCAATAATAAAAGCCGCGACACTGATACTGTGTAATGCGATATCCGGAAATGATATCTACATATTCACTGATAGCCAAGCGGTGATAAAATCCCTCACAAAACAGTCGACAATCTCCAGGGTAGCCATGAAATGCCGCATATCTCTTAACGAGATGGCTGAGTAATTTCGACTAAAGGTAACATGGGTTCCTGGCCATTGCGACATTGAGGGTAACTGTAGAGCCGATGAGCTAGCGAGACTCGGCACTAAATTGACTGATGAGTACATAGATAATCACATAAGGATACCCTTACAAACATGTAAGCTACTCATCCTTGAAGAAATTGTAAAGAAAGCAAACGAAAGATCGCCCGTCAACTGTAGCCGACTCTAAATGCTAAACGCACAGAATCTCTCCTAAGCCAAAATAAACACAGTCTTAGCACATTGATCTCAGTCATAACGGGGCACTGCCTAATAGGTTTGCACACCCATCACACATGACTTCTGTAGAAGTTGTCTAGATGAGGACGAGGAAGAGAAAATCTCGCACCTACTGCGCCACTGTCCTGCTCTATCCAGACGCAGGTTTACTATCAGTTCTACAGAAATCAGAGATATTTTACAATTTTTGATAAGCACACACTGGTTTTAGGAGTGATAGGGACAAGCTCCCCACGCGGCATCACAATGGGCTATGAGCCTGAGTGTGTCCTACAAAACAACCGCTTCATCCTAACCTAACCTACTGAAGAAACATTCCTTGGTCGTATCTAGATCCGGTAGGCTTCGTTAACGCATAACCGACTGCGAGTCGAAGTGAGTAGTTCGATCCACTGTTCTTGGTTTAATTCTGATTGAAAGCCGAAAAGGTTTGCGATTTCAATTATTACGCAGGCGTAAGGAAACTTGTCCTCTGGTACCGTTTCTCTTCTCCACCGTTCTAGACAACGTTATGAGCCAATTGACCATACACATAAGAGGCATCGTATGGAGTTTGCCCATGACATCTGCCTACTCTCTCACAAACTCACTGACATGCAAGCGAAGGCGGACAGACTAGTCACGCTGGCACACACTGTCGGAGTGGAGGTCATCAACGCCAAGACCAAGGCTATGAGAGTCAACCACAATTAAGCAAGATCTATAATGGTTGATATGGGTCCGGTGGAATTCGCCGTAAGCTTCTGCTACCTTGGCTGCACTATCACGACAAACGGCGGAGCAGATGAAGATGTCAACTGCAGGCTAAACAAAGCAAGAGTTGCGTTCGGGCGAAGGCATACAGGACGGGCGAGCTCGCAAATAACCATAGTTGTAAGTTGTAAGTGAGTCATAGCTGGTCTACAACAGCATTGCACAGAGGCTACAATCTTTTGTCAACAAATCCGTTGCGACATCTGTCGAATATTCTGGCCGAACACCTTCAGCAACGATGCGTTGTGAAGAGTAGCCAATAAGGATATCATCCTATGGCAAATCAAACGCGAAGTGGCGATAGATAGGTCACACGCTGAGAAAACAAGTAAATAGCATTACGAGAATGGCACTGGACTGGGACCCGCAAGGAAGCAGAGATCGCGGTCGGCGAGGGTTGATGTTGCGCGAACTATGAGATGCCGACATCACATGGGACAGCGCAAAAACAACAGGCAAGAACTGTGTACGATGGAAGTGTCTTGTCGAGGCCATCTGCTACCGAGCGGAGTGAAGAACAATGCACAAAAAAAGTATTTATTAGTAGATCCTATTTTATATTATCAAGTAAGCCATTATGCCAAACACGGTGAAAGCCGTAAGATATATCGGCTATTTAAACAGACGCAGACAGAGACAGGCCGTGTGCCTTCTATAGTTTGATGTGGTGAGCCATTTTTTCTAAGATCATACAATTTTTGAGGTACGTACTATCACAACAAAACAACTTAAAATATTCTTATGTATTTTTAATTGCTTGAATGAGGAGCTTCTTTGCCAAGTGTATGCATAAGCAGTGAATATTATACAAAGGGTAAGAATGTATCGATAAATCCGTACACAGAAAATTATATTTTGGCTCACGGAAAATTGTTGGCTAGAAATAGTATTATTATTTTGCGGCCTAGTGAACTGGGTGTACTTATGAAACGGACTAACTGCCCTGCAGACGATTTACCCGCATTAATGAGTTTCATATACACAAAACTTATTACATATGTATATGTAGATGCACGTTTTCGAATTTGTATGTATGGGCGAGTGCTAATCGATTCGAGGTGATTTTTTTTCGTGTGAGAATGTGGGTAGGAGCGAAGGAAGTTCTATCATATAAATCGGGTGTTTTTTAGGATGTTGAGAACTTCAAATGATAATACGGAACAAAAAAATCGGTGTTTTTTTTTTAATTAAAATTTGAAAAATTGAGCCAAGAGATACCAAGAGAGAGGGCCCAAAACACTCAGGTTAAAAAGCCTATTTGTACTTAGAGTTCTTGAAAGTGAAATAGTAGATAATCAAGGAGGAAAGAAGAGAAGTAGCAGAAAGAAAGGGACAGAAATAGAGAAATAAAGGTAGCAGACCTGAGTGGATTTTCCAGATTCTGTGGATAATCTGAAAATATGCTACAGTTTGAGAGAATGAATATTACACATTCTCATGACATCAGAACCCAAAATTCGTAGCCTTGCTCTAGCAAATGCAGGCCAATCACAGAGAAAATGCTCTTCTAGGCAAAGCATTCAAACCAGGTCCTCAATAATGCCAATGGTGGTCACATGTTGACCCCATGGATTGTGTCCTGCAATAACAACGACCATCAGCGGAACGTCTTTTCGTTCAAGTTTTAGAATAAAAATCGACAGTATTTTGTACGGGCTCGTCACAAAACGCTTTGCAGTTCTGCAGCGTTCCAGGCGGACCACCGACCTCGTCGACGTTTGTTGGTTGGTTAGGTGGTAGGCAGGTGTTGTCTGAGCGACACATCCCAGACGCAATTAGCACCATGCAGTTTTGATAGATGTCATTTTGATATACCACTTGTAGAACCACAACTTTTTGTTAGTCAAACCATCTTGATTTCACTATGAATCTGTCTCTGCCATCAACTTTCTTTCCTGCAACTTCTTTCAAGTTGACCATCGAGAATTCCCCCAGCGTTCTTTGTCGTTTAGCTCATTATTTTTGTGGAAACAAACTTTTGTTCAGCAATAGCGCTCGCCATTCACCGTAACGGCAGCTCTTCCCTAATTTCGAAAGAAATAAGGGCCGATAATGCCACCAGTGCCCCATGAACTTCGCGAACGGATTTATTTTTTTTCAAAGTAAATTTCCACAGTTCGGAAGTTTTTTCTGGCGGTAAACGATTCTTGCCATGACTTGCTAAATCTTACTGAATAGAAATGTCAACACAGTTTGCCATTCTCAGCTGTAAAACCATAGTTATCGATATCGATATTTCTCTTGCAGCTAAAAAAAAACACCCGATATATTCTGACTTACCTTTTATATGCATTTCCGCTCGTTATTTGTGCTATCAACAATACGTTTTATTGTATTAGTTGCCTTTAATACGGTTTTTATAGAATTTTTTCTTTTTTGTTTTAGTCAATGCACCATTTAACGCCTGCTTTACTTGCAAAATTTTGGCTTTGCTTAAATAATGAGAAAGTTAACGAGGTGAACACAACTGTATACAATACATATTTATATATGTATGTATATATATGTATATTCACATTAACGTGGTACACAAAAAGTGAATGGTACTGAGTATTTATTACGACACTTTTTTAGGAAATTGGCCTATGTATTGCACCACTTAGTAGTGCTGGGCTTGGTAGGTCCTACGCTTGGACACGAGTTCCCAAAGTCAGAGGGTTTTTATAAAGAGGCACACATTTACTTTTTATTATAGAATGCAAACTTTGATTTTCGTAAGCCATTCACAGGCTTCAGTTTTTAGGGCAATGTATAATATATCTTTATTACATATTTCTTTGTTTTTTTATTGAAAATAATCGTATTAATTCCCTGAGGCGATAATTACAAATATGGGCTTATTATTCCGGATTCACAAGAAATCTCTCCGTGAAGGACTTTCTCTTATTTATCAACTCCTTCACGGAGAAAATTCCAAAATTGACCCAGTCATCGCCATTTTTTATGCAAATGGCAGGAAAAAAGTTTTTCGCGATATAAAAATAAATCCAAGTATTTATTCCGTGCTCTGCAAATATGGAAATCATCAAAATTGTACTTTTTTCGGCCACTGGAGTGGCGCGAACTCCTCTAATCCACTTTTGCAGAGCATTTATCGCCGTTTTCATATCGAAAGTCATACCTTTAGTCAATTTGTATGGTATTTAAAACCTATGGGATTTGTCGTTCATTTTAGTTTTTTTATTTTTACTTATTGTTTGAAGCATTTATTTGTTAATGGCGCTGGCGTAAACGAGCTGCTACTTGTTTACCTTTAACTCATTTTTTTCTCATTAGCGAATACTTTTGTAGAACACAGGATGTGTAAGTATGTATATTAGACCGGGTCGATTTCTGTTCACCAATTGGTGTTGCGAACAAATCCTATGTAGCAGAACTGCCCACTAAACTAAATGTAAAAATTTCATTTCGAAGATGTGAATTAAAAACAAAAGCACAATTCATTTAAAGATTTCTTAAAAATATATAAATTTTATAAAATAAACAGCTAGCAAACAAAAACTTGAATTATATGAAGGGTATTTCAAAAGTGGGGCCTAGATTTCAGTAGGGAATAATTCGTGGACGGTAGGTTTTTTACGTCACCTTTGACATTTTTCAAGTAGATAGATATACGCTTTTAATTTTTATGAAATTTATTATGAAAATGGTCGCAAACCTATTTTTTTTGCGGATATAATCGTACGAATGAGTCGAAGATTCAAACACTCGGAGGTTTGCCATTGCCCGCCGAGGAGTGATTGTTATAAGAAAAAACATTTTGTTCTTTCATGTGCACAGCGAGATACGAAAGAGAAATCACTACAGAATAAACTTAAGTAATCGCTCAATCCCCAAAATATGGTACAGTATCCTTAATTCTACAATATATTAATTTTTACTCAAATACTTTAGTTTATTTTGGGATCGGTATTTCAGAGGAAACAACTTCTATAAAAAACCTTTGCTCTCATTTTGAAATGCGATATCATAATTAAGTAAGAGTTTTATTTGCAATCGGCGATATATTCGAGCGTATTTACAGATTACAATTTCTTTTAGTTTATGATATATTATTTATTTTTGATATATTATTTATTTTTGTACTATATGTATATCTTTTTTTTTTTGAAGTTATGAACTTAGTCATGAAACGTTACTCTGTTGAATAATGCGATCCAAATATTCTCTCGTTCTGTAAGTTTCTCACCATGACTAATGAGGCAAGGATGGCAGGTTCAACCACCCGCTATGGTGAAAAAGAAAGTGAGAATAATTTCGGCTGCCACGTCACCGGGAATGCGGCAGCGGAATTCTGCCTTCTCATTTCTCACGTATTCACACACTCGTCCAATCAATCGTTGTTCAGATGGCAACGAAGCAATATGAGGGGGACCGTGTTGACTTTTTTCGTATGTAACCAACACAGTATCAGATTTTGAAAATAAATAACTGCCGTGACTCCGGTAATGTCCGCCAATCAGCTAATTCGCTGAAAGTCGCTGAGAGCCCCTTAACGGTCTGATGTTAGTCACACGTCTGAATTCTTTTCCCCGTGCCCATTTCTACCTCATGGTATAATGCAATAATGAGAGTTTACCAGGTTTGATATTTAGCTATGGTGAAAGAGAAAAATGTGAGGGGAGCTTTGGCTGCCGCGTCATTTGTCTGCAGCCGAAATCTGCACGATCATTTCACATGTATATAGTACACACTTGCCTAAACACATATTCACAACGAAGTGCCATTGGTTCATTTGTTTCTTTTGTTAGTGATACCTTAGTTTCATCGTAAACAAACCGCTTCGTTACCACAAGTGACATCAGCCCATCAGCCGATCTGGTAAAGAGCTCACCTCACCAAAAGATTTCAGCTTTGATGATCTTTTCACCATTGGTATCGAAGATGCCAAAAAAATATGTCAAAAATTGCTGTAGTTATTGATACATCGAATCTTTCTAAAATTTTTAACTAAAACAAAGGGAAAGTCCGAATAAAGTGTTTAATCTAGTGTATGAAAAAAAATGTTTGTGCCGAAAACGGACTCACTATTTTAAAACTTGAGTTGTGTGGGAAAATAATTTTTTTTCGTTACTATTTTTGTGCATATAATGAGATTTTGTTGCAAGCACTCGTTTTTCGACCAAATCGTTGATGCTCAAAAATTGCGACATAGATTTTTTCTCTTATTAAATTTCTTGCTTATTACTTCACAATCGTTATTAATTCACCATTGCATTGGTTATTGAAAGTATATCGCTTTAAAAACCTATAGGTTAGGTTAGGTTGACCTGGCTAGCTGAAAGCCATCACATAGACGTATTGATCCTTAGTGTTACCAGATGGAGCTAGACCCTTACGTTTCTTTATAGTAGACATCTTCTGATACGTCTGCGTCTTTTGCGAATCGAAGTAAACTTTGTAGCTCTATCCCCGAGAGGTACTCTAACTTCTCTTATTGTAAAGCTCCTAAGCATTTTAATCTAGTTCTAGCTAATGCAGGGCAGTGACATAGAATTTGTTCTAGCCTTTCCGTCTCTTCTAGTTCATTTGCAAAATCTGCAGCTATCGTTGTTTGTAATTCCTATCTTGTAGGCGTGCGCCGCTAGCAAATTGTGGCCTGTCAGCATACCTACGGTAGTTCTGCTTTCTTTTTTAGCACTTATTTCTATTATCTGCACTCTGTGTACACATGATTTTCGCGGTTCTGCAAGTGGCTAGATTATTCCACCCCCTATCTATTTGTATATTCAAGTTCGCACCGATGTTTTTGTATACCGTATTTAAAGGTTTGAGTATGTCGTTTTCTTGTACGAATTGTCTGTAAACAGCGCTTTTGGCAATCTCATCTACAATTTCGTTTCCTCCAATGCCTTTATGTCCGGGTACACAATAGATAGTATGCAACCGTGTGTCTGCGGCTAATCTCTCTATGGCTTCCCTGCTTCTTAGAACATTTTTGGCTGAAATTTCATATGAGTTTATTGCTTTTATCGCAGCTTGGCTGTCAACATATATATTTATTTTGGAGTTGCTTGACGTCTTTGCTAATGCTATTTCCGCAGCCTTACCAACAGCAAAGACTTCTGCTTGAAAGATACTTCAGTGGTCAGGAAGCTTAAATGGCTGCCTGATGCCTAGCTCTGCGCAGTAGATCCCTTCCCCTACTCCGTCTAACATTTTCAGTAAATATATTAAGAGTATTTGGGTTAGGTTTCATTGCTTTTTTCCATCCCTCTTCTTCTATTGTTGTTCGGAATTTCTTCACCCAATTTCATTATGGAGTCATACAGTCCGTTTGGACCCTATAACTAATGCCTATAGAGCTATGGGCGAATGTTTTACAGGTAAATTCGCCTGTCGCGCTGAGTCTTACGGCGGAATTAGCTGCTAGGCATTGCGCCGCAATATCAATCGGTGACAAGTTGAGTATTCCTTCAAGCGCTGCCGATGGAATAGTTCTCAATGCACCTGTTGTGCAGAGTGCACCTAGACGTTCAATACTTTCCATAGGGTTTTTATATGTCGGTTTTCTTAGCGCAGTTCACCACACCAGAGCGCCGTATAGTAATATTGGCTTGCCTATAGCTGATTAGCATCAATACATTATAGCATTCCATTCGTTCCATTCCGCCCTTATTATTCTACAACCTAACAGGTTCTTTATCCATGAATAAACAGCGAGTTCTGTATTCGTTGTGTTTAACCCCCTTAAAATGGCTTCTTTCGACACTTTGTTGAATGCACCACTAATTTCTAGAAATACTCCTAAAGCATATTCCTTGTACTCTAGAGCTTTATCTATAAATAGTAGTGAGTTTAACGCAGTCTCTGCGGATCTGCCCTTAAAAAGCAATAGCATAAGGACCTTATGACCATTTCTTTTTTTTTTTTTGTTTTTAACCCACAAACACCAAACAAATCCAATTTTTAAACTTTGTGCAAATTAAAAAAAAATCACACACTTTAATCAAACGTACACACTTTTTAATAAAAAACAAATAGAAAAATTACGAGTATCCAGCTTTTATGGCCCACTGAAATTCGAACATTTTTATGTAATTGTGATCATTATTTATTGTTTATTATTTATAGTTTACATTTTGTTTTTTTTTAAGGGCATACTAGTTTCTAAAATAATTTGCAGAATGCTTTCCATATACATTTTTTTTTAATTATGTGAAGTAGAAAACTCTCAGTAATAACCGCAACTTAAAAATTGTATTGATTGTTTTTAAAGCCACTTAACTAAGAGCAGAAAAAAACGAACGTCCGTTTAAAAAAAGTGGGCATACAAGCAAAAAAAATATTTTATTAAAATCGAATCTCTCGTAAACGTCTATGTCTATGTTTTCGAAATCATACCAATAACCAAATTATTCAGCAACGACCTTAGTAATAATGTCCTTAAATAGCCAGAACAATTTTCTCGGTAATCCTGTAAGTAAATCTGTTCCTGTCAAGATTAAGTTTATAAAATTTACTTACAGTATTACTGTAACAGTACTATTTTTTATTAGATCTACTGTTGATTGGCTTCCACATGAAGCACTGCTGTAATAAGTGCAATCCACTGCCTTCTTTCTCAACATCAAATAAAAGTAAGCATAGCAGTGAAGCCTATTTGCGTAGAGTACTCGAAGCAAACCATTCCTATGCGTACAATCTAATACACCCAAATTTGCGCATACACTCAAATAAACGTACTCAACAAATCGACACGAAATCAAGCAGCTGAAAGTAAGCCACTTCCATCTAACAAATAACTCTCGAAGTTACTTTGTGTTTCGTTTTCTTCTTCGATTCAACCACCAATCACCAACAACCCAAACCGGTTGCTTCCGAAAGCTTTTCCATAGAGCGGCGAAGTCTTAACACATACTCTCACATGGACCGCAACTACATACGTGTATGTGGGCGTTTGTTGTATTTTGATATTTGGGCAGGTTGAGTTAAATGAGGTTATATATTGTTTAGGCAAAGCTTAGGTGCAGATTGTGTGATTTACGAAATTGAATAAATAAAATAAATTGCTTAATTTACTGATAAATTTGAGCGTGCAAAAGAAAACAGAAAATAAACCTACATGAGAGGCAAACGTGAACAAACAAAGATTTTCATAAAAACATTAACATAAACTCAGATACAGTGTGGGGAGTGCCGCTTGTGAGAACAAACATTGTAGGTATTCTGAAGTAAGGTTTATGGTATACTAAAGCCTTACAAAAATGAGTAGTCAATCATTGAGTACTCAAAGGGGTTTAGTTGTGTAAACTTTTTTTCGCAAACCTGCAATCTATTACTTAGACTTATACTTATACTTAGACTTACTTAATCGAAAACTTTTTGGAATTGTTTATTGCATTCTCAACGCGTAATTTTTCTTCTGCAATCGTCGACTTTCCCTTAAATTATTATTTGCAGAATTTCATATTTGTTTCCACGACTTATATGACCAAAATATGGAACTTTTCTAAACCTTGTGTCTCTGGAGGTGTTGGGTCACTGTAGCGATGGCTGTTTATAAGGTATTCGTGCATTCTTTAAGCAAAAAAAAAAACGTAAATAAATTTAGTGAAATTTCCAGAATGATCTGACTCCTTAAAATATCCCCCATGGCTGGCACTTTCTGTAAAACATTGTCATTTCTTATTTTATCCATCCTGCTTATATTTGCAGTCTTTCTGTAATACCACATTTAAAAGGCTTCGGGGCGGTTCAGACTCTTCAACAACGAAGTTTCTGATAGAAATAGAAGAATCTGACATACAAACATAAGACTTCAACGAGCTTCTGTTTCTATTAGTGGCGTGCGTCTTGATGTGCTTCCATAAATGGAGGGACCTACAGCTTTAAGCCGACTCCCAATGGCAGATATTTTTATAAGGAGCTTTTTTGTGACAAAAATACACTCGGAAGTTTGCTATTGCCTGCCATTTAATAAATTATTGCACTTAATTTTCAAAAAATATATATGAAGTTACACAAGTTTGCGACTAACTTCTTCGTTTTTGTTTCGGTCTACTACTCTTTGGTCTTGCTTGTCATTATCATTTAATTTTCCGAGCATATTGACCATCCGAAGCAGAACTGTGAGGTTACCTAATCACCGGGGACTCGAAAGCAAAATTGTTCTGGCTCATTTCACACATACTCGTATTAACGCACTCGTCCAATCCCCCGTCGGTGAGTACTCGTATCATGGTGATTGTGGTTTAACATCCAAATGCGGATATAACCATTTTGGCTGGGCGTGGAGATGTATTGCAACCGGGTGCCAAACACATAGTACGGCAGAGATTTAGATAGGCCCCGAACCCCACCAAGGTGGCTAGTATGACCATTCCATACAACCAATTGATACCCTAAATGCGTTTCGCGTTTTGGGGCGCTGATCAACGCATTTGATTTGTTGTGCGTTTGAATACCGTGGAGTCAGACCACCGCCGGTAGGTACCCACGTAAAAATACATCAGACGCTGTCCCTATCTACGTTGTCCAATCAGTCTTTGTTCAGGCGGCCATGAAGCAACATAAGGGCAGATTGTGCTGATTTTTTTCGTATATCACCAAAATAGTCTCAGTTTTTTCGTAGACAAACCGCCCTCACATTCTTTGTTACTTCAACCAATCAGCTGATAGCTTCACATTCGCTGTAAGCTGGTTAACGGTCTGCTATTTGTGAAATCTCTGCTTTCGCCACATCGTAGGACCACAATAATGTACACTAACAAACCTTATCAGCAATAGAGCTCAAATAAATAAGCCCGTAAAAGAGCTTACCTAGAAGATCAAGTAATACTTTCTCGATCCTCGGTCCCCCACCCCTCTTAATCCTAAACAGTATTATTTTTTGCTGCGATAGAAGTTAGGCTGCGAGCTAACCGTTTTTTTAAATATCTAACGAAGGCTTGTAACCTCTTAACTTAGCTTAGTAAAGCTTCAGCAAATAGCATTTAATTTTCCTCTATATTTTGGAAGCTACATTCGAGCACCCTTTTATAATATTTTGGAGTACGAAAAATACGAAAGCTAATCAGTTTAATTGTGTTTATCTGAAACGTTGACGCGGTAACTGAAACTGTACTTCATGACATCTAGCCTCCCAAAGAGAGCTCGAATCTTGTGGGCGAAAGTAAGAAAGAGAGTTCGGAAGCTGGACACGTACCCTTGCTCTCCGTTTTTTCTTTTGTATTTTGTTAAACCGACAAAGTAATACATGAACAAGGAAACTAATTGGCTACTATTTTTCTACCATTTCTACAAAACTTTTCTTCGAAACTAAATTTTGGAAAGAATCTTAAAAGTCACGGAAAGCCCACTTAAAATAACCCAAGAACGAGACCATCCAATTTCTATTTAAAATCGGTGTTGAGTTCTAAAATTCAGAGAAAGTATTTATATGCAGTTTTTGATTAATGCATTAAATTTTATAAATAATATGTGTTTATTTATAAAATTTAAATAAACGGGAAAAAAGGAAAGATCAAACAATGATGTCACAAAAATTAATTGAATGTTGGCTACTCGTTAAAATTTACTTAAGTAGTTATGGTGAATATTGAGTATTTCCATTCTCATACGAATAACTTTTTATATTCATTAGAGGACTTTTTCATATGTAACTCTAAATTATTTCTAAATATGTTGAATTGAAGAAATGGGTAAAAACATTTCTTTCAAAAATCGTTCTCTTATTTATTTCATACAATATAAACAGAAAATTTAGATATTTTTGCATAAAATACTATATATGTATATTTTTTTTTTTTATTTTGTAAACCCTGTAAATTTCTTTAAGAAGTGTGAATATTGAAAAATGAAGTACAATCGAAAAATTTGAAATTTAATAAGCTTTAATTCGATATATCATTTGCTTCGCTAACAGATTCTCTAGATACTAAAAATTTGTATGATCTACTTTTTTTCCTTGAAGCAAAGCACTTATTGGCGGATATCGCGAAAACTTCGAAAAAGGTGTGACTAATCATTTGTCTGATTTTTATAGATTTTTTTCAAGAAAATTTGTGTGATTTCCATGGTGAATAACAAAAATTGTATTCACACTCAAATAGGTGCAATAATTAGAGTTGAAAAATCGCATTTTAGGACTTCCCTTCCCAAATAAAATAAATAATTGGCTCGGAGGTTTGCCATTGCCCGCCGTAATTGATGTAAATGTGGCACACTACTAAGCAGCACCCTGTTTTACCCATAGAAAGCTTTTAGTTGAAGTAAGTAGTGTTTGCTTTTGCATCCAAACATACTCGCATATGTACATATATATATATATATATATATATACTTGAACATTGAACTCCCTTCAGTGAAAAGCAAAACTACTCAGAAAAAATTCTTCTTAGTTCAAGGACTGGTATGCGACCGAAGAAGTCATGCTAATTCGAGAAACACTCAAATTGTAAATACGATGTAAATCTGATTATATTATATAATAATCTGATTATATAATATATGGATGTATATATAGAATTAGCACATACATCTTTGTTCAGTGTTTAGCCGAGCTCGTCCTTCTTCTATTTGCGATGTGCGCCTTGGTGTTGTACTGCAGTTTTGTGCCGCTTTCAAATGTGAATGGTTTTTTTTTCATGATGAACGTTTTCATGACAGCAATTCACGCTGGTCTCAGTCGCATTGAGATTTCGGATTAATAGGTTGTTGGCCTAGCATCCGTATACACGTGGTGATGCTGCCACCTTAGGTAGATATAACTTGCAAGGAATAGCATTTCCCAGAGCAACCACTCGCTACAGGACAGACCTTGTTTGAACTGCTTGAAGATTTGTCGAAAGACTTGCTATACCCGAAGGTCAGACCACTCGCACTCATTATTCCTACACGCTGATTGTCCGAGACTGCTTATTTGTAAATAAATACTTATTCACGGCTAGCCTTCATATCAGAAGGCCGTATTACTATATACTTACAACCTGTGACCAGTTCGGTAGCCTGCAGCTCGGCTTACGTGGGACTTCACAATACCGTGATACGAGTCTGACACTCTGTCTAGCAAAGATACTACCGGTCTAGCAATTAATATTCGTCATCATCAATATAAGTGGGCGGTGGCTTTTGTTACGGATGAGCAACGTCACTTAGAAAAAAACCTGCCCTTTCATTTTGGAGTTTTATACCCATAGTGAGGTTCGCTAGGTTTATGGCTATTAAATATGTAACAGTACGGCCGCAGTAGCCGAATGGGTTGGAGCGTGACTACCATTCGGAATTCTGAGGGAACGTAGGTTCGAATTTCAGTGTAACACCAAAATGAAGAAAAAGTTTTTTCTAATAGCGGTCGCCCCTCGGCAGGCAATGGCAAACCTCCGAGTACATCTCTGCCATGAAAATGCTCCACATACGAGGGCGTTGTATTTCTGACCTCTTTACTAAAAAAAAAATACTGCTCCTCTCAACAGGCATCTGCCAGTTGACTCCTGTCAAAATTTGAACGTGCTGCGTCAGTTAGTTTGTGTTTTACAGCAACCTTTATCAGACTACCTAGTAATTCACAGTCGACCACAAACGCAATCGTGTAACAGTAACAACTTCACTGGAAGGTTTGGCGTTGTTTAATCGCAATATGGAGGAGTTTTTGCGCCGTTTTGTAACCGTGGACGAAACATGGATCCATCACCACACACCAGAGACCAAACAACAGTCGAAATAGTGGGTTTCTAAGGGTGAATCGGCTTAATAAGCACACGAAATTCAGTTTTTTCCATTTTCTCCTCAAATTACTGGGTAGTCTGATAAAGGTAGCTGTAAAACACAAACTAACTGACGCAGCACGTTCAAATTTTGACAGGAGTCAACTGTTGACAGGAGCAGTATTTCTTTTTCAGTAAAGAGGTCAGAAACACAAAAAGTCACGGACTTATTGGCCTGCCCTCGTAAAAACAATTTGCCGTTCGCAATCGGCTTAAAACTCTAGGTCCCTCCATTTGTGGCACAACATCAAGAGGCATCCCACAAATGGGTAGAGGAGCTCGACCAAACACCTAACAGAAGTGTACGAGCCAATGACTTATTTATTTTTAAATATGAAACAGTTCAGTTGAATAGTATGATGCTGATGCATAAACCGCCAAGTGGCAATTCAAAATAGGCTTGTTAAAAATATCAGATTCAAGCATTGAAAAAAAGTATTTCAGTTGCAAAGCAAGCAGATGTCAAACCAATTTAGAACTAATATAATTCACTGCCGGGCTATTATAATATGTATGTAAAGCAATGTATATTTACAAAAACAAGAACATACACACTTAAGCGAAAGGTACACATATGTTTGCATAAGCTTTGAGACCATCTGTCATTAAGCCGAATGCGCGCTTTTAGATTTATTTGAATTTCCTGCCACCAGAGCCACATAGCCTACGCATACCTACCTGTAATCTTACGCACCGAAGAGTAACCAAAAATATTACAACTGGCTTCTCATACTTTATCATTCAACACACTACCCTATTCTTCCTTTAAATCGATTGCTCAACTCAACTTGTGCATAAACCAAGTAGACCGTTGTGATTTTCATGTGCAACACCCCCCTCTCGGCCGTAGCAGATGGCCAGGTTAACACTCTTGCACAGCAGTAACGACGACAGCACTAATCCAGTAGCACGCCAGCGCTATTTTTGTGCCATGCAAAATCCACCTCCTATTCATATACTAATTTCCCTCCATTAGTTTCTCGCTCTAAATACCTCATTTGTCCATTTTATGGTGGTCCATCTGTGTACTTATCAACATGCACGACGTTGAGGGTCAAGCGATTTGGGTTAATTTGCAGAAGCCGAAAGTTACTTATGTTGCCACAGTCACCTACGGTGTTGTCCTTTTGGTCATTCCACTGTTGCTACTCCACTAACTACCAGCACAGTTTGCTGTTTTATGGTGTGTATGTATGCACGTAAGTATGCACGTAAGTGTGCGCACACATAGTTGTTTTATTGCTCGCACATAAGCTTACTTTTTATATTACACGCATTGTTTGCGCTTAGCTGAACCAATGCGCATACAAACGCAGGCATGCAAAGAAAGAATACGAATACAAGAGTAGCACAAGTGAGTGTCCAAATATGTAGAGCTCGAAATTTTTGGTAATTTTTCCAAATCAAATTTAATGAACTGAAGCAAAAGTAAACACGAACTTGCATATGTGTAGGTAGTCTTTAGTCTTTACTGATCGAGGAGCCGTCAACCAACACCCAATTATAGCAACTAAGCCTGCTGCTGCATATTACCTGTGCGCTTGTTTAATGTATTGGAAAAAGGATAAACACATTGTCCAGCGGGCTAGGCATAAACTGAGTAGCCATCATCCACATTCCTTTATCGGGTGTTTTTTAAGAGCTTTAGAACTTAAAATGTTAATATATATATATTATATACAATTGGCGCTTACACCCGCATGGGGCGTTTGGTCGAACTCCTCCTCCTATTTTTGGTGTGCGTCTTGATTTTTCCCCAGAAATAGAGAGATCTACAGTTTTAGGCCGACTCCGAACAGCAAATATTTTTTATTAAGAGCTCTTTCATGGAAGAAATACACTCGGAGGCTTGCCATTGCCTGCCGAGGGGCGACCGCTATTAGAAAACAAATGTTTCTTCATTTTGGTGTTTCATGCACGGAGATTCGAACCTACGCACTACCACGATTCGACTACGGCGGCCGCCTAAAATTAGAATACAAAACAGAACTTGTGTTGCAATAATTTTTTTTATTTTCATTATAATCTGGTAGATAATTTCATGGCATTCATTTTTTGAACATGAAATACGAGATATGACCGCCGGGGCTACTCGTCACATGATCCATTCGACCTGTGCAACTAAGCGCAATTGTTAGAACGAAATGTCATCGATGCTTAGCTGATTACTTTTTGCAAACCAAATATTCAGTCAGCAGTTAGCATGGCTCGATAACGCCCGCCATTCACAGTAATGGCAGCTTCTTTCTCATTTCAAATATCGATGAAGCCACCAGCGTGTAAACTGTGCGTAAAGTGGCGGAAGTGCTCTATGAAAAGATTTATTTATTATAATTCTTTTTTTGTTTTGTTTTTTTTTTGTGAAAGTAAATTTCCACAATTTGGAAGCCCTGTACTGGCGTGAAACGATTCATGAAGACTTGCCAAACCCTAGTTACTAACTTACTTATATGGTCTGATCAAGGATTACAACCCGTTACCGGATTAAGGCCGACTGCAACAGGTCCGCCAGGTGTTTCTGCTTTGCGCTCGCCTTCTCCAACTTGGTCCTTCCATTAGGCGAATGGTCTTCCCTTACGTTGTTATCTTCTAACTTGCCCTCCGCACATCTTCTTTGCTGGAGTTTCGGCATCCATGCGCTCGACTTGGACCAGCCAGCGAAAGCGCTGAATAATGAGTGGTTTCACTAAGTTCACATCGTCAAAGAGCGCACACAGCTCATGTTTCATTCGGCGGTAGTAGTTATCGTTAACACGAAAAGAGCCGAAGAATACCCCAAGAGCGGCTGTCTCAGTCTGCGACACCACCCATGCTTCGGCGCCAAAGAGTAGTGACCCACGTAAACGCAGTCCCCTGTCAGCTGTTACTATCAAATTATTAAGAACCCCATGCAAATGAAAAATTACTTCCTTCCGTATCGTAGTATCGTAGATTTTATTTCACGATTTGTGAAATATCCCGTACAACCCTGTCAGCCGATTGCTCTCTCACCACACAGTGTTGCCAAGCAGTCCATTTCGAAATCATTTACAAAATAAACTTAGAAAAATTATAATTTTTATAGGTAAATGAATTATTTGCATTTGTTGGTTTTTGGCTTTGGTTTATTAAACGATGAAAAATTGTAACTGGTCACGCGGATTTGTGAAAAAGTGTGTTAGCAAAAATATCAATGGCAACATTTTGTAGATACCACCAAACACATACACACACAAACCGATATATTGTGTAAACATGTAACTAAAAGAACGCAGTTGTTCCCCACGGGATGAGTTTTGCTCAGTTTTGTGCTCCTTAGGGGCTGCGATAAGGGACTGCGTACGTCGGTCACTGTTTTCAGCATTATTCGTGCAACTTTTCTAGTGGACAGCATATACTTCGTCTTGCCCTCATTAACCGCCAGACCCGCTCTAGTTAACTCTCTTTCGATAGCCAAACTCCTCTCTTCTCGCTTGCCAAACCTTACCGAACAGAAATGTCAACTCAGCTTGCCATTCTCAGCGATCAAACCATAGGTATCGATATCGATAGCTTTCATGCAACTAAAAAAACACCCGATATGTGCACATAAATTCGCAGACAAACTCAAATCGTGTATGAATATATGTGTATGTGTGTCAATACATCCCAACTATAATCCGGCATTTTTGCATCTGCAGCTGTGAGTTGCCTCAGCAAGCTGTTCGAGAGAAAATTCAATTAATTACCTTCAATAGACGATTAAAGAGGAATTGTTTGCTTGTCCTTTACTACTACATGCATACCTACACACTTGCACATTGAAATAGAAACATGCAAATATCTGTTTGTAATCGCCTAATTTACCGTTCCGCTTTCGAAAATGATTTCACTTTCTTTTATCATTGATTTGAATCAACATCTCATTTCTGTATGTAAATTTGTTTATGTTTAAATCTATCGAAGTTTGCCTTCATAAGCAATTGATTTTGGCTCAGCTATTATATTTGTTTTAAATAGCTAAAAAGCCCTGTGATGTTAAAAGGAATGCATAGCTGCTGCTCGCAGACAGTAGCTTTAATGAGATTCTGCTCATTGATTTCGATTAGGGATTCGTTTGATTTGCTGGCTTCGCTACATAAATTTGTTACACTGACATACATATAAATTTAAAAATTACAATGCTTACATGGAAAATTTTAAATCAATGGAGATTTTATTTGAGCATCTATTGAAAAAAGAAATAAAGAAATAAGCTTATTTTTTACTACTTAGTCTACATCAATAAATTCACATTAACCCTCACTTTGATGAAGAGTTGTATCGTCACGTAAGGTATTAATGGGTCTGGTGAGACTCTATGGCAAATCAAAGAAAAGTGGAAAAATCAATTTATTATTTTAAGTAACTTTTTAAAAACTTAAGAACAATATTCTAATCAAAATTGGGCACCATTCACGCGCTTAAAGTATTTGTAAGCACATCTGATTGTTGTCGGCACAAGTTAGGTTTGGTTAAGTAAAGTGGCTGTCTTACGACGCACGTAGGACAAATAGAGGCACCTTATATGTTTCTATTTAAACCCTCCTGTGGACTTTATAATTCTAGTGAGTCAAGCTAATTTTATACATCCAACATCCGCGATGCTGTCCAGAAAAGCGATTCCGAGCAAATTCAACCTTCTTCTACGCAGAGTCACGCGCTCGCATAGAAGTTGTTCAACTGTCTCTTCCTCTTTTACCTTCCGACAGCCTCTGCAAAAGTGAAAATATGATGCCCCAATGACAGACAATGCCCAGGAAGGACTCCTACTAATATTCTGAAATCTTTACTACTAAATTTAAGCAGACGCTTGGTGCGACTCATTTTTCATTTTGGCCATATCTGTGACTAATGCTACAGGTGTGTAACTGTCTCCAGCGATAATATGTATCATTTTATCATATATATGTACTATTATATCTGTTTGCAGCTTACATGTTGCCGCACGCATGGACATATGAACTTTCTTTTGCGTAATTTGGGGCGTAGTGCACAGTATAGCTAACTCATCCGCCTTATAGTTACCCTCGATGTTACTATGGCCCGGCACCCAGAGTAGAATTATAGAGCAAGACTGAGCGAGGATTCTTAATTGCTCATAAAACTCTATCACTGTGGTTGGCATGTGGCATATTCCCATTCTTAGCAAAATAATCGGGCTTATGGTAATGTTTGTCTCTTTTCTAAAGTGTCACCTTTGCCGTTTGAAATCGTTCTAGATGATTTCATATATTTATATACTACTCTTTGATATGTGAATGTATATATTGGACTTTTAGTCTTTTATAATACAAGTCGGCGCAAAATGAATCATCCAATGAAATTAGTAAAATCAGTCAGGCGGTTTGCCACTCATTGAAATCCTTGAACAGTTAACCTTTTGGATAACAACTTCACTTCAAAGACTTAAGATGTTTAAAAGCGTATACAATTATTTATGTCTCGTGTTACATAGTGTGCAGAATTATGGAATGAGCTGCGCTGGGTGGTCTTACACAAAACTAAACTTCTTTCAATTGTAACTATAAATAATACTAAATGTTAGGTTTTATGGCAGATGGGATGTAATAATGAAAAAATTATTTTTTCGTATTTTTACAAAAAAAAAATGATTTTAACTGATGGAAACCTATAGTTTAACCTTTACGCAGTCCATATAGAGACATTCAATCTGGTGATCTGATATTACCTGTCCCGTCCTTCCGACAGTTGCAGTTCCTCCTGTTACTAAGCAGAGGGGACTGACTATAGAAGGCTGGTTGGACTGATGACGGGCCACTTTTTATGGGCAAAGCACACGGAAAGGTAGGCATCTCATACAGTGTACTCTGTGTAGCATTTGGAGAGGAGGATAACAGGCGGGCCAATTTCTGTGCGTCTGCCTTGCCTTCGCTCGAATCAGGGATGAGGTCTTTGACATTGATGTGTTAAGAAGAGACCACCTTGGGGCCTTAGTACCACAAGATCTACTCAGATTTCTTTGGAGGTCGAGTAGATTTAAAGAAAATTAAAAAGGGAATCCGAGTGCAGTATAATGGATTTAATTGGGTCTGAGTGCTGTACTTGCTAGTCTGTCCCGACAACAAAAAAAGGCGAACGTGTTGCTCACACCGAGGCGGAAGACATCAACATAGATAGCCCAGACGACGCAGAAATCGTAGTAGCAATAAATAATCTACGTATAAACTAATCAGCAGCTGATTCCGACGGTATTTTTCTGAACTTCTCAAAGCAGAGACAACTGTGAAGGTGCTAGTGGAAGAGTTTGGCCGAATGAGACGATGCAGGACGAGCTTAAAGAAGGCCTGATCGTTAACATTCCCAACAAAGGTGATCTGGCGAAATGCAGCAACTGAAGAGGCATCACCCTTCTAAACATGGCTAACAAAGTAATCGCACATGTAATAAACAGACGCATACGCATGTAAATAAAAGTAAAGAACATGCAGGTTTGAGATACGAATGATAGAAACAAGATTGCGCCCATCAGAGAGTGCGTGTCCTCGCTGAGTTGTGCAGTGTTGCCAACCATTTGCTCTTCGCAATATATTTAGTGCTTTTTTATATCCAAAATGCGAAAATTTTTAAGTTTGATGTTTGTTTCTTTTTTGTAATTTGAAGCTACCGAAACTGTAAGTTAAAAAAAAAAACTATATTATTAAACAAAAGAATATTAAAAGAGGTGAGAGGAGATTTAGTGTTAATGGAAATTCGTTGATTCTTATAAAATGTGATATTTTGAAAGTGAAAATTTAATTTTTTGCTTCTTTTAACGTTATGCAATTTTGAATGCCCCTCTCTCAACTCGTCTTACAACTCTTTTTACACATTTTAAAAAGCGTTTGAATTTATTGAACGCGAATTAAAACCATAGAGGTGTAATCGTTTCTCCGGTCCTCAATCCTTAGTGGGACATAGGGCATCAAGAGGTGTATTCAAAGTAAAAACAAGCAACCAATAGCAGAAAATACTGAAGAAACCATAACGACATTTTTACAAAAAGAGTAACTTATCTTGTGACATAACGTCAAATATAGCAAAAAAGTCGTTCTCTTAACAAAAAACTCATAAATTAAATTGTAGAAAACTATAATACAAAGTTCTCTAAGTAATTCAATAAGAATTTGGTATTTTATTTTCTTTAAATGGGCATTTTAGTGCGTTTTTATAACCAAGGCTAGGCAACACTGCAGTAGTGAGAGAGAGATTTGACTGCTAAAAGCAGAAAAACATAAAAAAAAACTGCAATCGCGGGCAATGCAACCAGATGTTAAAAAAGTAAAGCTAAAAAAAACTAAATGAATTATTGAACTAATTTTTAGAAAATGTACATTTTACAAAATTATAAATATTACTTTTAATTAGAACAGGCTAGAAAAATGTTATGAAGAAAGAACTAAAACTCCGAGCTAAATAACAAAAATAATGCTACATCAAGTTACGAAATTGGTACGAAGTGGTGCTTATACGACGTCACTCATTGTCAAATTTGTTGAGAGCAAAGTAACGGTGCCACTATAGGCGCCATCTCATTATTCTTTCCATCATGGGTTTTAGAGTTTTAGACAGCACAAATCATCATATAAATAGCCAACGAATATTCGTGGAGCAATCAAATGAATGGCGATCCCCACTCTACCTTATTTTTATTGGTTTCAAAGAAGCATTTGAACGCAGTGCAATTTGGGAAGCGAAGAGATGCAAAGGCCTGCCAACAAAACTATGATAATAAGGTTAGTAAAGGCGCTCCGTGCAAACGCCACCTGCAAAGTTATTCACGAGCGGATGGTCAGTGAACGAATCCAAACTGAAAAAGGCGTAGGCCAGGGATGCGTACTTTCTCAAAATAAAAAGAAGTATTCGCCGATGTTTAACAGATTGTCCAGAAGACTTAAATTATGCACGCAGTCACTCATGATGCAAGCAAAACGTGTTTGAAAATAAATATCGCAAAAACCAAGGCCATGAAAGTTATGGTACATAACACTGCCAACTTCGCCATAAACGAATCTGAGATAGAGCAAGTTAATTCTTTTACTTACCTTATCGTGTCGAACGGAGGAACCAGCCAAGATATTAAAGAGCGAATAAGGAAAGCACACACGGCGTTAAGTAAACTAAGCCACATATGGCGCACGTAAGTAGAAATACCAAACTACGGATATTTAAATCCAGCGTAAAGTCGGTCATCCTTTACACCTGCGATACTTGGAACTTGTTGCAAAAAGATGCGCAAGCACTTCAAAGCTTTGTAAACCGCTTTTTGCGCAAAATCATGCACGTATTCTGGCGAAATATAATTCAAAACACCGTGCCCTGGCAAGCCAAAAAGCAAAAAGCGATTGAAATTGAAATTACTAAACTTTTCCTTTCGCAGATCAAACAACGACATCATCTGAAATGTAGTTGAGTGGAACCCGCAGCGCAGCCGACACAGAGGAAGACCGTCAAACACATAGAGAAAGATGATGGAGATGGAGAAGTCGAATAAAACATGGAACGAAGTTAAATTACTGGCGCAGAATCGGAACTTGTGAAAAGAATTGTTGAGGCCCTATTTGAATAAAAGATTCAAAAATACTCCACTGATTGTCAAGTTCACAACTGTCAAAGAATATTGGGGAGCAACGCTATTTGCATAAATTATAAATTTTCCATTCCTCTACAGAATGGGAGTTAAAGCTAACTGTGAGATATGTAAATACGGGGATTGATTAAAAAGTTCGTAAAGTTCTGATGCATATAGAGGTTATGTTTAGTTAGCAGCATCTATTGGAAGAAGAAAAAGCAAGTTTCAGCCATATCATCCATATCAACCATATCATATCATTTATTTGTGTCTGGCATTCGTTCGAATCGCGGAAGTTGATTGATTTTCCTTTTCGATCACCCGCTCACGCCTCAGTAGTTGTGGTCGCCAAATTAATGGAAATAAGGTTCCAACACGTTGCACTTCCCTCCTATTCTACAGACGAGAGCCAAGACTAGTATTGATTCCTCAATTTAAAGGAATGGCTGGGTGGAAAACGATTTTATTTAAACGAGGAGGTGATTGCAGAAACGAATGGCTATTTTTGAGGCATGGACAGGTAATTATTTCTCATTATATTTCATATAAAAGAATAATAAATAATTTCAGCCATAAACAAATTCTATTATTTGGAAGAAATCAACAAACCAGAATAGCGTTGGACCAAGTGTATACGCCTTAAAGGAGACTATATCGAAAAATAAATAAAGGTTTACCACAAACAATTAAGTAGTTTTTATTTTTACTCGTTTTTTTTTTCAAATGCCCCTCGTAAAAGCTTCTTGTAATTACATGTATTACTTGAATACAAGCGTATCGAAGGCTCTTAAAACTGAGCCTAAAGTAGTAAAAAAATTAAAAAATAGAAAGACAGATAAATTGTAATCATTTCAAATGGTGTGAGCGCCTTTGCTTCAGAAACTTACCTGCAAATGCCAACAAATAGCCGAACACCTCGCTATTCTCTTAGCTACTTTGTTAAACCACTGCAATACCCAGTTTCACTTCTTCTACAATTCCATTTGGTTCAATGTTTAATTTTTAGTAAAATGATTGATTTTGTTTGAATTAATAATTAACTTTGACTAGCTGGCGATCAAAAATGGAAAGGGAATAAATAATTCAATCATAATACGCAATCAGATGCATTTCGAAAACCATAAATTATGCTTATCTTTCTTTGTAAGGGTTTCTACTTTTCCGCTCACTCAAATATTTACTTACAAAAGTACATACCTGATTTGACAAATATACTTAAGCACCCAAGCACTGCATAGTTTAAGTAAATTGCAGTGGAGTCTTTGCACGCCTGATAAGAAATTTCCATTACAAAAAAAAAATTATAATAATAAAAAAAAAAAACAAACAGCATCCACAAAACAAGGCAACAAATTAAGAGACTACCTAACGTGATGATTGACTGACTGCTCATTGTGCCTTCAGTGGGGGCAACAAAAGAAACTCAAATCAATCATTGATTATGCAATTCCCACTGTTCACCAAGATTTGAGAAAAGTACAAATAAAATTGTCAAAAATACAACAGAAAAGGAGGAAAAAAGAATAATAATAGAAATTTTTGACGAACAAATGTAATATCGAATTATACTGGCACTGGTTCAAATATTTGAATTCAAACTTGAATTTAGTGTAAGGCAAGGACTTGCATGCTAAAGTTATGGACATAGCAACATAGAGAAGTGATTTGAAGTAAGCAAGAGAATAAATGAACTGAGAGTTTTGGCAGGACGAGTGAGTGACTTTGGATTGAAGTGGAAAATTATTGTTGCTTTTATGCGGAGATAAGATTTGCTGCTTGGATTGCCATTTGCTTATTTGCAGCTTCTTTTTTCCAATTGCTGCTATTTCAATTTTCATTTTTTTTTATTTTTTGAAGAATTTTCAATTCTCATTTTTCAATCGCATTAAATAAAATGCTGATGACAGTGTCACTTCCAGAGCTACCGATTGTAAATAAGTTGATGAAATACAGGGTGATAGAAAAGAGTATGCATAGAAATATTGTAAGCCCCTAATACATTTTCCGGTAGTCATCAGAAATGTACCGCATACTGGTGGTACTCACGAAGAGCCTTCTCAATGCGGAATGCGAGGATTGCTCTTACGCGGCACCCCAACTTTGTTTGTCGTTGTACAAACAAAGTAACTGTAGTCGATCATCGATTTTGTTTTTTTTTTGTGTGCGAAGATGGTCAGTAAGACGGTCGAACAATTGTTTCAGAATATAATGCACCCATCTTTCCAAAGGGCTATCATTTAGGGTATGAGAAATGGTGATGAGTATGTAATCTAGATACGTCGCAGTCTGATTATATTTATTTGTTCAAAATGTTTGGGAACTATGTCCAGTAATCTCTGCAATTCTCAGATATTTAAAACAAAATAAGGTAAAATGTTCGAGAGTCGATTATTAAAAAAAAAGACAAGCATAAGAATATCCCAAAGACCTTTTTTAAGACAAATTTTTAAGGAATATATATGTATGGTATTAAAAAATGTTTTTCGTGAAAAAAATACATTTTTTCGTTGAGAGTCTTTGGGAATTTCTTAAATGCTATATATATTCTTTAAGTTTTTCCTTTAAGTTTTTTAAATATATTTTTTTCAAAAAAATATAACAATTTTTTAAATACATTTTATTCAAAAAAATAAAAAATAAAATTTATAAAATTTTAATAGAAACCGCAGAATTTTAGTTTAAGAAAGTGGATACCAAAATCTTCAACATTGAATAAATCTCGAAATTATTCACTTTTTTCTAAATACTTCTAAAGTAAAAAACTTAATAAAAATAATAAAAAGAACCGAAGGTGTTTGATTTCAAAAACTCTATTCCAAGTTTTACAACATTGAACAAGTATAAAAATTATCGCCGCTCAAGCTTGCAAGCAAACCAATTTTCACAAAAATTTACGACAATGTCCAAAATACTTGGATAATTTGACATAGAATTGCTCCGCATCGATACTTTTCTTTGTGAAAAACGAAGTGCAAAAATTTATATTTTATTTATGGAAACTTTGAATATAGTAGTGGAAGATATGCTTACATAACTGATATAAGTTTCGGATAATAAAAAGTTGTGCAAAGTTTCACAACTGGTTTCAAATGCTACTGAAGAAAAAATAGAGCATACATTTATCTATCCCCTTTACTGAAAAGGTAGTGAAAAATAGAAAAAATGTACACTATAGAAAAATTGTATGCTTGGTACTTAATTTTTATATTTTTAACTTAACTACTCCCCCATGGAGTTATTGCATATTGACAGTGCAATCTATATGAGACTAGTTACCGAGTATATGCTATATTTCATGGTATTTTTGTGGGTAAATCAATATTTTTGTAGTGTTTCTTAAATTTGCTATAATTTTGTTCAAGTTTAAGAAAAGTGAATATCATAAACTTAAAATCACGTAGTTTGACAAACAATTGCGAAAAAGCACACTCTAACTTAGTATTTTCAACTTGCTTGTCGGATTTTATCAATTTCTGCAACTTTCAGTACACTTCAGAAATCTTTGACAAAAAGTTTTGAAGAAGATATCGAAGGTTTCGAGTTTCGGAGCCCGTTTGCTTGCCATAAAATTTAAGTTTTCATTATAGTTTAACTCCACTTCTAAACTTACACTGAAGTAATAACTAAAAGAACTTGAGTGATGCGGAAATTCTTAATGAGAAAAAGCCACTTTTATTTCGTCGCGGCCGCTAAGTACATTTAATTTTTTTTTTTATTCACGTAATTTTCACAGAATTGAAAGATTCGAAACAAAACAGAATGGGATAAGCAATGCTGCCTGGTAACTTTTCCATTTCTATGCTTTTGACTACATTTTCTTTAAAATTTGCTCGGAAATAAAAAGTAGCTTTTCCAAAAGAACATCACGGATTTATTAAGCTGCTCAAGATGGCCGACACAGTGTAAATTTTACTTGACCTTTAATTATTAATGCATTAATCTAGCGCCACCCAGAGGGTCAGTTCTCGGTTTTGTAAACATATTTCGCCTCATGTATGCAAAATATATTTTGAAAGTGAGCACGATTCGAGAGTAAGTACAGTTTTAGATATTTCTCGAGCCGAACACCATCTATCGAAAA
The DNA here is from genome assembly GCA_037575425.1 of Anastrepha fraterculus. NCBI lineage: Eukaryota > Metazoa > Arthropoda > Insecta > Diptera > Tephritidae > Anastrepha > Anastrepha fraterculus. The sequence continues at coordinate 13,495 of JAYXIM010035212.1, read as the reverse complement.
AAAAAAAAAAAACACTCCCCTTGGTAGACTTACAAATAGCTAAAAAGTTCTGTCACAATCGGAGTAACGGCTTGAGAACGCATACAGGACAAACATAAATACACACATAAATACATACATACACTCATACATATGTATATACAATTTTTATTATTTTTGTATTAGGTTAAAACATTGGCGGCCGCTATAGCCGAATGGATTGGTGCGTGACTACCATTCGGAATCTCGGTGAAACACCAAAATCAAGAAAAAGTTTTTTTTTAAAGGGTGGTTACGTTTCAAGAGCCGGTATTGATTTTGAATAAAATACATTTTTTAAAGAAACTATTGTCATTTATCCTTATTATGATAATATTAGTACGGCTCAATTACGCATGAAACAAAATATTGGCCAAATGGCCGCCACGGCCTCGGCGGCACACCTCCATCCGATGGTCAAATTGGTTCGATGCCTTTAATGTGCCAAAATATCTCATCCTTTAGCTTTTGAATTGTTTCTGGCTTATCGACGTACACTTTTTCTTTCAAATAACCTCAAAGAAAGACGTCCAACTGTGTCAAATCACATGATCTTGGCGGCCAATTGACATCGCCGCGAGGTGAGATTATTCGGCCATCAACTTTTTCGCGCAAAAGAGGCATTTTTTCGTTAGCTTTGTGACAAGTGGCACCGTCCTGTTGAAACCACATATCGTCCACATCCATATCTTCCAATTCGGGCCCTAAAAAGTTCGTTATCATCTCACGATAGCGAACACTATTCACAGTAACTGCCTGACCGGCCTCATTTTGGAAAAAATACGGCCCAATGATGCCGCCGGCCCATAAACCGCACTAAACGGTTACTCTTTGTGGGTGCATTAGTTTTTCGGTAATCACTCTTGGATTATCATACGCCCAAATGCGGCAATTCTGCTTATTGACGAATCCACTGAGGTGAAAATGTGCCTCATCACTGAAGATGAAGTGCGCGATATGCATTTCGATCGGAACGCCCGTTTTCATAATAAGCCTGATTAACTTTAACGCGTTTCTCTATTATGTATCTTTCCATAGTTCAAATTGAATTAGTCTAAAATTGAAAATTGTTAAATGAAATGCAGAAAAAAATTTGACATTTAGGTGTGGTTCACATTCAATATCGGTCCTTGAAATTGAACCACCACTTAATTAGCGGTCGCCCCTCGGCAGGCAATAGTTAGTCGCCGAATGTATTTCTGCCATGAAAAAGCTCTTCATAAAAAAATATCTGACATTCGCAGTCTACTTAGAACTGTAGGTCCCTCCATTTGTAGAACAACAACAAGACACACATCACAAGAAGGAGTAGGAGCTCGTCCAAACACATAACAAAAGTGTACGCGCCAAAAAATACAATTACTTATGTATTGTAAATAAAAAAATACGAAATTTCATAGATTAACAAATAATTCATTATTACGCCTCACCCTGTATATTTGTAAGAAAACCAAATTTAATGCTCACTCTTGGCGTATTGGTATTGGAATTAAATTTTGGCCACCCGGCGCGTGACTATTGTTGAGTGCGCGTCTGTGTTGGTGTACTCGGTGAGACCCTAACATAATTTAATGCGTAAATAATTCGAATTCGTTTCTCGGTAAAATGCTAAACGCCATCAAGAATTCACATTATTTTTAGATAAATTATAAATATAATATATGATTGCATGCAAATTTCAAATTCTCCTAATACACAAATCTTGTACAAATTTGTACAATTTTAAAAGCATAATTTTCAGCCAGCTCAACCGACAAGGTTCTGAATTTATTCTTCTTCTTTATAACAAAAAATATGCTCATCAGTGACAAAGTGCAAACCTATGAAAATTTCTGTTGTGCATATGCAAATATATTTGTGGGTGTGTGTGCATGGATGTCGGTATGCTTGCATTGATTGACACGGGCACGTCTGCAATTTTCCCAAATGATTCTAATTTACCAGAACTATGAAGATGTAAAAATAAAAAAAAACGACCGTTATTATTGTGCATGTTTGCTATGAAGTCATAAGAAGCCGAGAAAGCACTTTAGATTTGTACATTTGTGGGTACATTTGTACGCACATAACAACTTTTACAATACATTTGTATTTTTTGTTATTATTGGCTAAGCTGGACTACACATTTTCTCTGCTTATAGTCATCCGATGAAAACCACATGGTTAACCAACAACAGCATGTCTCAACACGCTACCGGTTTTATTTTAAACCTGTGCTATGACACACGAGACCTAGCCAACTTTTTGCAAGAAGACCTCAATGTGGCACACGAAGTGCCCCATTTCTCAAAGCCCTTCGGTTTACCTGAACTTTTCCTACTTCCGTTGTTTTTTTGTTTTATTTCCCTTCTTTAAAATATTTCTTAGGTTTTATGCAAAAAACAAAAAAAAAAAAAAAAAAACAAACACAACGACTGACCAGCTACGAAATATGCACCAGATAGCTTGACAGGTTGTATGACTGTAAAGCGTGCACTAAAAGCTGCAAGCTGAAAGCTGAAACCTGAGAATTGAAAACAGTTTTTAACAAGCGCTTTGTACGTATAATCCTGTCATACGTGTGTCTTTGTGCTTATGCAACTTCACTGTAAGTTCTACCGCCCGAACAAATTTTCCACATCCGCTGCTGTCTGCAATGTCGTCCGTTTCCTGTTTTTATGTACGTGAGCAGGTTTGCAGTTGTTGTTTGCATTTTCGTTCACGATTTGTTTACATATTTGTGTACTCACTCCTGTTTTGTATCAAATACACACACATAAAAATAATTAAAATATATTCGAATGTTGTGCTATTAAATAAAAGTATAAGAAGCGCAACATGCAAAACTAACAAATTAAATTATTTACTATGAATTTATACGAATACCACCTTGTTCACATTTTTACATATTGCCACGCCCCTTTCAGAGACGCCTTTAAATTACGTTAAAATAAACCTTCCGGCATAGCTAAGTTTTAAATTCCAGAAAGCTCTTTGGAAATCGGAGTACTCTGCGCAAAGTTATTAAATTATATACGAATTTTGGAATTTTATTTGAATTATTAAGATTAGAAATTAAAAGAACAAATTAAAAATATAATCAATTTAGATCGATTTTGGGGCACGTTTAACAAGGTGGAAGGGATTTCGAGATTTCTCTCTCTAGAAGTGATTACCTCATTTCTCATAATAACTCAAGCAAAAGTTAGTACATATCGCACCCTAAATACAAAAGGAAGATATATCTGAAAAAACTTGGTACACACACTGCGCTTGGTGCAAGGTAAGTTGGTATTGAAAACGAGCGAAATCGGTCATTAACCGCCTCCCTTAAAAACCATACAAAAATTAACGTGATGTCTCTGTTATAAATAAAACAATGAGGAAGGTATGCCGTTAATAGTGGAAAATAACACCACGACCACGCTTACAGGACAATATCATTTTCATGAACTTTCCCATAACCGAATTGCAAAGTGGCCGCCCTATGTCCTCGATAGCCTTACGAGTTCCATCTCTGAGGTCTGGAATCAACCCTGGGCTGTTGGCGAAGACCTTCTCTTTCACGTGGCACCAAAGAAAAAAGGCACAAGGTGTTAAATCTCAAAATCTCGGTGGCCAACTGTGATCACTTCTTCGAGAGATAACACGTTCCGGAAACTTTTCCCGTAAAACATCAATGGTTTCGTTGCTTGTGTGGCACGTAGCGCCATCTTGTTGAAAGTAAACATTGTCCAGATCAATAGCATACAATTCCCACCATAAAAAATCGTTAATCACTTCTCGATAGCGCAATCTATTCACCAATAACACTTATTATTGGAAAACCCTTTAGTTCCATTTCTTTTAAATTATATTGGCAAGATACGGGTGCATATATTATTTGAGGACAACTTGAGAGTAAACCCAATTTAGCTTTTATTTAGCTTCATTTAGCTTCATATATCTATATAGTCATTCAATAAAGTTTCCATTAGCTGCAATAAACTCCTCGATCCGGGTCTGGAAGTGATTGCACGACCGAATCAAGTGCTTCTCATTCGTGTTGACTTAAACGGTATTAATTGCAGCCTCCAGAGAAGAAATAGTGTTATAAGGATTATTATTGGTTTCACGCTCAATTACGCTCCATACGTAGCAATCCGTGGGACTTAGGTCAGGGGAGTTGGGTGGCTATAAGTACGATGTTCTGGGGTTATGGAAATTTTCAGCTATCCAACCTTGTGTCGCCATCGCTTTCTAGGAAGGAGCAGAGAGCAGAGTTTCGTTGAAATATGTATAGGCTGTCACTTCGTACACTATTGATCCAGGGTTTCACTACTGTCTTTAGAACCTCGATGTATGTAAACTAACTCTTTCGAATCCTTGAATAAAGAAGTGGGATGGCATGGCATGAGATTTGTTGCTCAGATGTGTCTGACATCAGAAACCTATGCAGGATTGGAACATAGCCATAGGCCAAAGCTGAGGCTTTTCGTTTTTGTGAACAAATTTTACGCCAGAAAAAATTCTTAACATCTCAGGTGCTTCAGGGTTTCTAATTTTGTTTAGAATGCGTTTTGATCAGATAACTCGCTGTTCCCGTGTTTGCTCCAACGTAAACTGTCCTCTGCATATAATGTACGGTGTGTACCATAGGTCTTCATAAGCAACTCGACGTATAAGACTCTCAGAAACATTGAGCTCCGTCGCAAGACCCTCATTTCCACATGAGGCGGCGTATACTTCCAATTCACGGCGAATCTTATGAACGCTTGAACGGGTGCACTTAAGAAAATTAGAGTTTTCGCAATCGATATCATTTGCATATAAAGCGACGGTAACTGCATGTCACTTCATTTCTTGAGTTAAGTATCTGTAGTACTCCATGCCTTACTTGAAAAAAAGCAAAATGTAAAATAATGTTTTCAGAAGCTATAGTCATATAAATGCCAAATGCTCCCTATACCAAATACTAAATTTATTTCGCATTGCAATTATCATTCGCACCGCATTACATAGTACATAGGTCCACAATAAACAACTCCGACCGAATGAATTTTTGTGTAACTAATATTCGGTAGAGCTCGTGCTCGATACCCATTGTAGTTACTGTATTTCTGCTATAAAGAAGCTCTTTATAAAAACCTAACTACCTCTCAGAGGTAGCAAGAAGTACTCCCTCTTAAATAATTTGACATGTAACTTCTTCCTAATACCTGGATGAATATCTTTACAAATAAAATAAAGGGGCCTGCGAATACTTTCTATAAAAAAATTAGGTTTCTTAAATATATAAATTAAACGTTAAACGCTTATTCACTTTGCCCGACGCTCTTTACTTTTTACTGAATCTATTCCTCTTTATGGAGCTGAATGACAGCTAATTAACTTAAAACGCTTAAACTTGGAGGGTCTTGATCTTTGACATTGTCAGAGATGCGATTGACTGCCCAATCTGGCTAAAATGCATTCACTTTAACATCATAGTAAGAAATATTTGAAATCACACTACATGCAATTCTGCTATTTTATGAGCTGTGAAGGAATATAATAAAATTTAATGAATATGAAATCCATTCTAACATAAATCTTTGCCTTCTAAAATGACGTATTAAAGAAATAAATAAAATATTGCAAATGAATGATCAATATGAATTTAAAAATATTTAGTACTGGGTCCGGCACTCGAAATGTAATCAACTTCAGACCACTCGCGCAGCTGATGCACGGGCATCAGCTGTCTATTGGTTGGCTAAATGACAGTTCATTCAGTATTGTTTACAAGCGCGCGAAAGCATTTTACAGCGAGTAAACGCGTAAAAGAAAGAAAATAAGTATTGGATTTCAAACGTAATAGTGCAATTCAATTATACTAAGCTGCAAAATCACAACCAGCGATTGTTTGTGAGCTCGAGCACTTTAGAGTAAATAAAGTGGGAGACAGTCTCAAGGCCATAGTCAAGGCATAATTATTATATTTTGCATTATTTTCACACATTTTTTGTTTTGAATTGTACAAAAGTAATTTTCCAAACTAAATTTATAGACTTTTTAATTGATTACATTTCGAGGGCCAGAACACATGTTTAATATTTTTAAAACAAAAATATGTTCGACCGAAGCAGTTATGTAAATTTGTGAATTAATTTTTCAAGCCTTCCTATAAAATTTACAACTGTATGCTTTCATCTGGCCAATTTTCTCTCATTTATTTACTTCGAATTTCTTCCCGAATATAATATTTTAAAATAAAATGCATAAATATGTACATATACACCCTTGCACGTGCATATATACAAGGATGTATATGATATTTATGATTATATGCAATTTTCAATGTCTCGTCTTTTTAAACAACACTTCCGATGAGTTGTCATTCTGCTTGAATGTATTTGTACCTATGTGCGGTACTTCCTATGTACTTATGCACCACAATTCCAGTTCGCATAGCTTTCCGCTCCGATTTAATCACTTTGGTTTTGCTTTTGCTACAGCAACCTGCTTCCCCACAAGCAAGTGACCCCTTTGTTGCCGACGTCGGCATCTACAAGTGATGCTTCTCTTATCCATTACAATTGTCGTCTCATTAAGGATATAGCAACCGCATCAACAGTGACAGCAGCATTTTTGCCTGCTCGCCCAACTGCCTGCCTATCTGCCGGCTGCTTGTGTGCATTTTACCAACTGTCATACCTTTTGGTTAACCTACCAGGTTTTTTTGTCTTTTTCACTTCACTACGGCGTGCCTTTGCAACACATTGAAGCAACCATCATTCATTTAGATGATGTAAATTTCTTTTTTATTTAATTCGTTTTCGATATTTTATGCTTTTGTATCTTTTGTCCTTGCACTGGAAGTTATGCATCGCTTCCCTTTAATCTTTTAGTAATTTAATTGCTCTGCCGCAAGAATGAACTTGTTCAAGAGTTTGAGGTAAATGTATTTAATAAATTTGTTTGCAATTACGGAATATTATTTTATAGACTTAAATACTCATAAATATTTTCTCAAGTATTTCTACAAATTTTAAAGTTCTCCATTCGATTTTGCTGCTACTTTCTCTTTCACAATTATATTTATGTCATAAAAGAGAATGCCTGCAGCTGTTGCAGGCTTTTATATGGATTTTAATTGCATTTTCGTATGACATGAAATGAACGTAGCTTTCTGTTATTACACATAAGCACACGCGTTATACTTTTATGCATGCATTCATATGTATTTAGCAGGAAATCGAAATCAAATTTTCAAGAATTTTGAGGTGTGTGTTCGTCTTGATGTTGTTCGACAAATGGAGGGACTTACGGTTTCAAGCCGACTCCGAACGGCAGATATTTTTATGAGGAGCTTCCCCATGGCGACCGCTATTAGAAAAAAAACTTTTTCTTAATTTTGGTGTTTCACCGAGATTCGAACCAACGTTCTCTTTTTGAGTTCCGAATGGTAGTCACGCACCAACGCCTTCGGCTACGGCGGCCCCAAAGGTATTACGCCAAACTAAAAAAAAAAAGAAAACTAAACAAATTTAGTGATATTTATATAAAATAATTTTTCGACCTGGATGCATCCTGGAACTATTGGATCCTAAGCTGTTGATATCACGCAAATAAGCTGTCGATGAAATATATATATTAGGTTGGGGAATAACTTTGTAGCGTTCTTACTGAAGACTTTTATTCAAACAAAAACCATGGGTTCGAAACCATGGGCACGAAACACCAATTGATAGCAAACATTTTTTCTAAAGTCGGTTGCTCCTCGGCAGGTAATCACAAACCTCCGAAAGAATTTCTGCCATAAAAATACTCTTCATAAAAAACTATCTGCCAGTCGGAGGCAGCTTTAAACTATAGGTCCTTCCGTTTGTGAAATAACATCAATATGCTACGAATTGGAAGAGCAAACCGGCCAAATATCCAATAAAGGGTGTAAGCATCAATTATTTATATATATATATATATATACCTATAAATATATTGACATTAGAAATAGATTTACTTCTGTTAAATCCGTTTTTTGTATAAACGAAAAGCTTCTAAGAAATGTTGTCAAATTCTTATGGGTGGTTATGCGTGACCGCCAGTGTACTTTTGAAGTCATTCTAGCTGCAATAAGCGCCATAATATCTACACAAATGAAACAAAAAAGCCAATAAAGTTTCAAGATTTGCAAAACTCAACAAAGAACCGCCGAATTAAAGTGCATGTCAATATTCTAAAAACAAAAAAGAAAAAAATATGAAAAATAATGCTCCAAGGATCGTAAACTCGCAAAGGGGGTTATGAACAGAACTAAAATTTATTCTCATACGTGCGTGACCCAACATTTCGGTGTTTTCGCTTGGTGTTTATCTGCCATCACCTGCATCGCCACCTGCCGCACTGCCACCATCATAGTCGTAGCTGTGAGTATATAGTATACCTGCGTAAAATAGAGAAATATTAACACCGACACTAATAAAAGTTGCAAACTTCTCTGAACAATGGTGACAACAGGATTATCCAAATATTTGTAGTACCACAAAAGCGAGAACAAATGAAGTAGTCCATTAAAAACTTGGTCACATAGCGTTACATTTAATAGGACAAACAAGGCAGAAGCGGTGAAAAGGAAATGAACATTGAAAATAGTTGGAAACTAGGGAGATGTTTAAATATACACTACCTATTAATATATAAATATATATGTATGTACATGCATAAATAACTGTTCGTATGTACACGGGACAGGTGTACAAACCTTGCGAGTAACGACTGAGACAAATGCAAGCACATAATTTGGTTCCTTTATTTATTAGTGTGTAGATTTATAGAAAAAAAGTATTTAAAACTGATGGAAACCTGAATTGGAAATTTATAGACAGCGAAGTTTTGACACAATTGATCCTTTACAGTTGCTAATGAATCCATTTCATACTCAAATCTTCAAAATCTACCAATTTCCTAAGTACTCAGATCTTCTCCGCCGTATCCGGTCCTTGAATAGGTCGAGCCAAGGACCACCAAGGGATTTGGTGGCTCCTAAAACACTCAGGCTAAAAAGCCCATTATCTATATTTTATCTATTAAAAAGCCCATATTTATCTAATCCTAACAGACCAGTCGAAAGTCTATAGAGCTAGCACAGAGTTTTCTACCTTGTATGATAATTTTATTTTTATTATATAAGCCTTGATAAACTGACAAAATAAAATGCAAAAAACACTTTGATGGGGCCTCAACACAACTTTTTGTACAGAGTATCTGTGGTATATTTGTAAAACGAGACATCACACTGACCATTTTTGATCAAGACTGGTTAACTTAGCAGTCGCCGTAGCCGGCAACTCATTCGGAAGTGCACGGGTTCTAACCGCAGGCATGAAACTCCAAATCATAGAAAAGGTTTTTTCTAATATCGGGCACTCCCCGGCAGGCAACGAGAGTATTTATGCCATGAAAACGCTCCTCATAAAAAATATCTGCCGTTCAGAGACCGCTTGAAAGTGTAGGTCACTCCATTTATGGAATAACATCAAGACGCACACCACAAGTAGGGGGAGCAGCTCGGTCAAGCACCAAATAAAGAGTGTAAGCATCGATTATATGCATATGTATGCATACACAAGGTCGCACAAAATTAATCAACCCATCGGAAGATTTATAGGTTTCTCAAATCGCATCGTAGTTCAATTGTATTTAACATTTGTGAACTAGACAAACAAACAATGAAGCTCGAAAAGGTCGAAATATAGATTTCCTTCAGTCAAAATCATTTTTGGTTTTATTTAGTAAAATAGTTATTCTAGAACAAAATTGGACGATTAATTTTGCGCCGCCTTGTTTTGAGCATACAAAAAATTATAAGTATTTATAATAAATGTGCTCTATGTCCCGCTTGGAAGGAAGCAATCATGATGACAGTTAAGGCTCACAACTTTTGTTATTTTCAGTTTTGTTATCTACATATAAGGAGATGCACTTAGCCAGAAGAGACAGGCAGGTCTTTTTACTTTTTCGTACAGAAAGGTACTCGAAGAATTGCCAAATCATTTTCCTATTGTTGGATGTTCATCTGACTCGTCAGCACACTATGCGGTCGTAGTTGCCAACTGTTCGGTTTCTAAGAGCTTTTTGCGTGTCCGTTTAGACGACGCGCTGCAACTTAAGTATACTCGTATCAATTATTAAGCAATATGTGAGGTAAATTCTATGCCTGAGGTATAATCTATGGTTGGATGAGCGAAATCGATTGACATTGGATATGGTCAAGTCAGAACTTTTTATTCATTTTAATTATCGAATTTTCACAATTTATTGACTTTCTTAAGACTTCTTCGGGACTGGAACTTTTTAAAATTACCAAGTTTGAGTAAAATAAGAATAAATAAGAAAAATTTGCTTTTCGAACAACTTTGCAAAACTGTTAAATGTACAAATTTGAAAATACACAGTGCAAATATTAAAATTTTATAAATCGGCTTCCCGTAAAAGATCAATGGTGTCGTTGCTTGTGTGGCACGTAGCGTCGTCTTGTTGAAAAAAAAACGTTGTCCAGATCAATATCATCCAATTCCGGACATAAGAAATCGTTAATCATCTCTCGATAGCGCAATCCATTCACCGTAACTGTTGCTCCAGCTTCATTTTCGAAAAAGTAAGGTTCAATGACTCCGCCGGTCTATAAACCGCACCAAACAGTCACACGTTGAGGATAGAGAGGCGTTTCAACAATAACTCTTGGATTTTCTGAGCCCCAGATCCGACAATTTTGCTTGTTAACGAAGCCACCGAGGTGGAAATAGGCCTCATCGCTCAAAATGATTATTCGATGGAATTCCGGATCAATTTCATGCATTGCAACGACCCAATCAGTAAAGACACGACTTTGTTGATGATCGGCCGGCTTGAGTTCTTGTGTTAACTGGACTTTATAAGCCTTAAGACCCAAAGCATTATGCAAAATATGGTGTAATGATGTTAGTGGAATGAATAATTCCAAAGTGCGACGGACCATCCAGGGGTTTTTCAACACTTTCGGCTACAATATCAATATTTTCGGCTGTTCTTGAGCGACGTGCACGGGTTTTATTCTTCACATCTCTAACTTGTCCCAACAGCTCGAATTTTTTCACCAATTTCTGTATTGTGGTCCGACAAGGTGCTTCTCGATGACCCAAAACTGTTCGAGTTTTACGAACCATCTCTGCCAAATTTTCACCATTTTTAAAATGAATTTTAATAACTTCCATGCGTTGTTTAAGCGTGTATCGTTCCATTTTTATTAATGGCGTAGTTTCTACTTGTCAAATTACAAAAAATGGCAGCTTTAAAAGTGGCATCTACCGAAATAGCGGGCTATTCAAAATAACACCTGTTATTGGAAAACCCTTTAGAGAAGCTTATAGGTTTCAAAATGCATGTCGTTCCTAAATTGTAAGTACTTTCTAAACCGAAAGATTTAAAGTAAAATTCTTAATATTTATTAAAATCGTTCGCCCTCTTTTCTTATTGTGTATAATACAAATGCCTGAAATGAGAGCAGACAGGAGACAAATTTTGCTGAATAAGTTGAAAAGGCAAACTAAAATACGGCATTTCTCACCAGACAACAACTAGAATAAACAACAAAACAATTGTGTGTACTAGACGTATAAAAATTGTAGTCACGTAAATTTCTAACTACTTTCGGCAGAAGCACTAAATATCTTTCATAACAACAATTTAATATAGAAATTGTTCGTATGATAACTGACTATTTGTTCTTGGAGTCTTTCATTTTTTGGCTGAGGAGGCGTCGATAGGTCTCTGCTACCCTATTACTCTTTGAAATTGCCACCACTACTCTTCCAGATATACTATACATATGTACTTGGATGCATATATGTATGTCGCTAGTTTTGTAAAGTCGCTGTATAACATTTTTATGACAACTGAGTTGACTACCCAGAGAAGTATGCGTATGTCAAAGCCGGAAGAGTTGTGTCACGTACACACGCTTACCTGGTGTCGTTGAAACTGTTTGTGGCAGCCACTGTAGATTGCAGGCTAACTACAGATAGTCGGTTGAGCAGGAAGAAAAGGTGGTATATGTACGTGCGTGAGCGTAACCAAAAGTAGTTAATGAGCCGCAATTGAAAGGCAAAGAGACATAAAGTGCAGTCTATTAAAAAATGTAGACATCACTAGCTTTACCTATAATAATTATATGTATATATATTAGGGCGGGTCGTTTTAAAAATCGCTCATTGCTCTGTGAAAATCGTATTCTAGGGACCAAAATAAGAAACTTTGCCGAAGGAACCATACCTCTAAAACGAATTCTGATGTCCCCCAATTTGGGTCGAACGAAAAATCTCACTTTGACCCATTTAGAGTACTCCAATCGAGTCCAAATGTATGACCGACCCCCACTCACTTTGGACGGCCGATCCACCCGTGCCAGTGGCACACGCCCTGGAACTCCCCTGGGGGGTTCCCCATACAATCATTTCAAGATATCACCATTTTTGGCCTTTACATGAGAAAAGAAACTAAAAAGTTCGACCCAAATTGAGAGACACCAGAATTCGTTTTAGAGGTATGGTTCCTTCGGCAAAGTTTCTTATTTTGATCCCTAGAATACGATTTTCACAGATCAATGGGCGATTTTTTTGCCTCTCCACAAATCGACCGGGCCTAATATACATATATATATATATATATATATATATATATATATATATATATATATATATATATATATTTAATTGGTGCTTAACACACGACTGCTTTCACCCAACGTAAAACTTCCACAGAACTCTTTTTTGAAGCAAAACAAAGTACGCATCCTGGGGTATGGCTGACTAAAGACTTCTGAAGGGAATCAGCAACTTCTTTTTCGCCAAATGCGGCCGTGTCTCCTTGAATTTTTTTGGGAAAGCGATCCAATAACTCACTGTACTATTGATCAGTGATGTTCCGTTCGCATCCCAAAAAATCGTCGTCATGACCTTTCTGGTCGATGCGATGTCTTATTCGCAGCAGATTCACCGGGAGAACTCGACACCTTGACGCATAAATTACTTCGAATCTCGCTTAAATTGCTCCAAATACTGCTTCGAAATTAACAACCGCATCTGCTTGTTGTTCTCTGTGAGCAATCACGGCACCCATCGGGCCGACAATTTTTCCATCGCCAACTTGTAATGTAAAATATTAATCGACACACCTGTGGCTTCTGTTACTTCGCGCACTTTCATTCATCGATCAGCGAGAATCATCTCGTGGAGTTTTAGAATGATTTCCGCGGTAACCACGTCTGCCTATCGTCCTGGTCGCTTCTCATAAAACATCCGTTTTTTCGCCCACATTTAAATTTGTTGAACCAATATCAAACTGTGCTCATAGATGGCGATGCGCCCCCATAGACAGCTTTTCTTTTATTTCTTCGCATTTTTCCCATCCAAAAACAAAAAGCGAATTACCGAGTGATAAGCAGTATCCAACTTTTTCCATCTTAGCGAAAATCGCGAAAATCGCGAAAATCACGAAACAC